>SJXQ01007284.1:0-66443 GCA_006408695.1 Aepyceros melampus
GTTGTCTGTTGTGATCTCTCCCTTTTCATTTCTAATTTTATTGATTTGATTTTTCTCCCTTTGTTTCTTGATGAGTCTGGCTAATGGTTTGTCAATTTTATTTATCCTTTCAAAGAACCAGCTTTTGGCTTTGTTGATTTTTGCTATGGTCTCTTTTGTTTCTTTTGCATTTATTTCTGCCCTAATTTTTAAGATTTCTTTCCTTCAACTAACCCTGGGGTTCTTCATTTCTTCCTTTTCTAGTTGCTTTAGGTGTAGAGTTAGGTTATTTATTTGACTTTTTTCTTGTTTCTTGAAGTATGCCTGTATTGGTATGAACTTTCCCTTTAGCACTGCTTTTACAGTGTCTCACAGGTTTTGGGTTGTTGTGTTTTCATTTTCATTCATTTCTATGCATATTTTGATTTCTTTTTTGATTTCTTCTGTGATTTTTTGGTTATTCAGCAGCGTGTTGTTCAGCATCTATATGTTGGAATTTTTAATATTTTTTCTCCTGTAATTGAGATCTAATCTTAGTGCATTGTGGTCAGAAAAGATGCTTGGAATGATTTCAATTTTTTTTTAATTTACCAAGGCTATATTTATGGCCCAGGATGTGATCTATCCTGGAGAAGGTTCCGTGTGCACTTGAGAAAAAGGTGAAATTCATTGTTTTAGGGTGAAGTGCTCCTATAGATATCAATTAATTCTAACTGGTCTATTGTATCCTTTAAAGTTTGTGTTTTCTTGTTAATTTTCTGTTTAGTTGCTCTATCCGTAGGTGTGAGTGGGGAATTAAAGGCTCCCACTATTATTGTGTTATTGTTAATTTCCCCTTTCATACTTGTTAGCATTTGTCTTACATATTGTGGTGCTCCTTTGTTGGGTGCATATATGTTTATAACTGTTATATCTTCTTCTATCCTGATCCTTTGATCATTATGTAATATCTTTCTTTGTCTCTTTTCACAGTCTTTGTTTTAAAGTCTATTTTATTGGATATGAGTATTGCTACTCCTGCTTTCTTTTGGTCTCTATTTGCGTGGAATATCTTTTTCCAGCCCTTCACTTTCAGTCTGTATGTGTCCCTTGTTTTGAGGTGGATCTCTTATAGACAACATATATAGGGATCTTGTTTCTGTATCCATTCAGCCAGTCTTTGTCTTTTGGTTGGGGCTTCCAACCCATTTACATTTAAGGTAATTATCGATCAGTATGATTCCACTGCCATTTACTTTATGGTTTTGGGTTCGAGTTTATACCTCCTTTCTGTGTTTCCTGTCTAGAGAAGATCCTTTAGCATTTGTTGGACAGCTGGTTTCATGGTGCTGAATTCTCTCAGCTTTTGCTTGTCTGTAAAGCTTTTGATTTCTCCTTCATATTTGAATGAGATCCTTGCTGGGTACAGTAATCTGGGCTGTAGGTTATTTTCTTTCATCACTTAAAGTATGTCTTGCCATTCCCTCCTGGCCTGAAGAGTTTCTGTTGAAAGATCTGCTGTTATCTTTATGGGAATCCCCTTGTGTGTTGTTTTTCCCTTGCTGCTTTTAATATTTGTTCTTGGTGTTTGATCTTTGTTAATTTGATTAATATGTGTCTTGGGGTGTTTTGCTTTGGGTTGATCCTGTTTGGGACTCTCTGGGTTTCTTGGACTTGGGTGATTATTTCCCTCCCCATTTTAGGGAAGTTTTCAACTGTTATCTCCTGAAGTATTTTCTCATGGTTTTTCTTTTTGTCTTCTTCTTCTGGGACTCCTATGATTTGAATGTTGGGGCATTTAACATTATCCTGGAGGTCTCTGAGGTTGTCCTCATTTCTTTTAATTCATTTTTCTTTTTTCCTCTCTGATTCATTTATTTCTACCATTCTATCTTCTATTTCACTAACCCTATCTTCTGCCTCTGTTATTTTACTATTTGTTCCCATTGTTTCTGATCTCATTTATTGCATTATTCATTATATATTGACTCTTTTTATTTTTGCTAGGTCTTTGTTAAACTTCTCTTGCATCTTCTCAATCATTGTCTCCAGGCTATTTATCTGAGATTCCATTTGATTTCAAGATTTTGGATCATTTTCATTATCATTATTCAGAATTCTTTCTCAGGTAGATTCCCTATCTCTTCCTCTTTGGTTTGGTTTGGTGGGCACTTATACTGTTCTTTTACCTGCTGGATATTCCTCTGTCTCTTCATCTTGTTTATATTGCTGTGTTTGGGGTAGCCTTTCTGTATTCTGGCAGTTTGTGGAGTTCTCGTCATTGTGGATTTTCCTCACTGTGAGTAGGGTTGTACGTGTGGCTTGTCAAGGTTTCTTGGTTAGGGAAGCTTGTGTCAGTGTTCTGGTGGGTGGAACTGGATTTCTTCTCTCTGGAGTGCAGTGAAGTGTCCAGTAATGAGTTATGAGATGTCAATGGGTTTGGAGTGACTTTGGGCAGCCTGTATATTGAAGCTCAGGGCTGTGTTCCTGTGTTGCTGGAGAATTTGCATGGTATGTCTTGCTCTATAACTTTTGGCCCTTGGTTTCAGTGTAGGTATGGAGGCATTTTATGAGCTCCTGTTGATTAATGTTCCCTGGAGTCAGGAGTTCTCTGGTGTTCTCAGGATTTGGACTTAAGTTTCTTGCTTCTGGTTTTCAGTCTTATTTTTACAGTATCCTCAAGACTTCTTCATCTATACAGTAATATTGATAAAACACCTAGGTTAAAGATGAAAAGTTTCTTCACAGTGAGGGACACCCAGAGAGATTCCTAGAGTTACATGAAGAGAAGAGGGAGGAGGAAGTTAGAGGTGACCCAAATGAGATGAGGTGGAATTGAAAGAGGAGAGAGCAGGCTAGCCAAGTAATCACTTCCCTGTGTGTGCTCCACAGTCTGGACTGCTCAGAGATGTTCACGGAGTTATACAGAGAAGAGAAGAGGGAGGAAGGAGACAGAGGTGGCCAGGAGGATAAAGGGGGGAATCAAAAGGAGAGAGACAGATCCAGCCAGTAATCAGTTCCCTAAGTGTTCTCCACCATCTGGAACACACAAAGAAATTCACAGGGTTGGGTAGAGAAGAGAAGGGGGAGGAAGGAATAGAGGCGACCTGGTGGAGAAAAAGGAGTCCAAAGGGGGAGACAGCAATCAAGCCAGTAATCTTGCTCCAGAGTAAAAATGGGTACTGAAGATTGGGTTCTTAAAGGTATGAAATTGATAACAAGTACCAAAAAGCAAAGATTAAAAATCTAGAGTAGAGGATGGATTTTCAAAAATACAATATTAAAGAAAAGAAAGAAGGAAGAAAAAAGTCACAAAAGTTATTAAAAATATGTATATATGAAGTTTGCTTTAAAAAATAGTGTCTTTTTTTGAAAATTAAAATAGGTTATAAAAATGAAATTAAAGGAGTAATAGGGGACTTAAAATTTTTTTCAATTAAAAAAATGATAATGAAAATAGTAAAAATATATCTAGGACTTTCTCTGGTGTTGTTCTGGGCAGTGTGGGGTCAGTTCATTTTCATATAGTTCCTTGGTTGGACTTATATTTCTCAAGATCTATAGGCCCCTTTCTATGCAGTTGGTACTAACTACAGAGTTTTAATCTCTTGCACCTGTCACTTCCAAGGCAGTTCTCTCTGTCTTAGCTTCTTCTGTTTGCTGATCTCTTCAGTGTCTGATTTCTGCCCTGACACAAGGAGGTGGTGGTGGACACTTTTGTAGGCTCACTTGTTCAGTCACGGAGTCGGAAGGGAGGGTCACTGCAAAGAAATAGTACTGCTGTGTGCTCCCAGTGTCTCAGCCACACTGGGCCTGCCCCCACTCACGGCACGTGTGCCCTTCCTGCCCACACTGCTCAGGCTCTAGGATGCTCCACTGGGAACCGTCCGAGGCCGGCCCTTGGCTGCATGCACCTCCAAGGTCTAAGCCACTCAGGTTCAGGCACTTAGGTAGTTCTCAGAGGTGTAGACTCAGTTGGGCCTGTGCTTTGTGCCCTTCCCAAGTCCGAGCAGCTCAGGTGATGAGGTGTTTGGCGAGCATGGTTGTTGCAACTTATCGCCTCCCCCATCCCTGCCACTCGGTTTTCTGGGCGTACAACCTTGCACCTTCTCAGGCAGTGTTGACCATCCAGAACCCCAAGAAGTCTTAGTTAGCAAAGAAGCCTACTTGCAGCTTGGTAGATAATGCCTCTCTGGGGCGGTGATTGCTCCCTTTCAGCTCTGGCTGCCTGTCACTGGAGGGGGATGGTCTGCAGCCAGCTAGCTCTGTTCAGTCCTTTGTTCTGTGAGTGGGCCTGATAGTGTCTTAGGTTAGGGCTTTTCGCATAGCTCTAATCAGTCCTTTGTTCTGTTAGTGGGCCTGGTGATGTCTTAGGTTAGGGCTTTTCGCATGGTAGCTATCCCACAGTCTGGTTTGCTATCCCAAGTTAGTTCTCTCATATTGTCCTCCTGCACTCAGGCCCGGTCCTTAGTCTAAGCAATGCAGCCTGTGCCTCCCTGCCCAGCCCCCACTTGCTAGTGGTGGGTGCAGGCATCTGAGCTGCTTCTCTGCTGGGGGAGTTACTGTTGGGCAAGTAATCTGTGGGTTTTAATTATTTATTTTTCTTCCCAGTTATGTTGCCCTCTGTGGTTCCAAGGCTCACCACAGACTCGGCAGTGAGAGTGTTTCCTGATGTTTGGAAACTTTTCTCTTTTTAGGACTCCCGTCCTGGGGCAGAGCTCCGTCCCTACCTCTTTTGTCTCTCTTTTTGTCTTTTATATTTTTTCCTACCTCCTTTTGAAGACAATGGGCTGCTTTTCTGGGTGCCTGATGTCCTCTTCCAGCATTCAGAAGTTGTTTTGTGGAATTTAATTAGTGTTTAAATGTTCTTTTGATGAACTTGTGGGGGAGAAAGTGGTCTCCCGGTCCTATTCCTCTGCCATCTTAGGACCACCTCCAATTTAATTGTTAATATAACAGTGTAGATCACAACAAATTGTGGAAACTTCTGAAAGTGGTGGAAATACCAGACCACCTGATCTGCCTCTTGAGAAATCTGTATGCAGGTCAGGAAGGAACAGTTAAAACTGGACATGGAACAACAGACTGGTTCAAATAGGAAAAGGAGTACATCAAGGCTGTATATTGTCACTCTCCTTATGAACTTAGAAGCAGAGTACATCATGAGAAACGTTGGACTGGAAGAAACACAAGCCTGAATCAAGATTGCTGGGAGAAATATTAATAACCTCAGATATGCGGATGACACCACCCTTATGGCAGAAAGTGAAGAAGAACTAAAAAGCATCATGATGAGAGTGAAAAAGTTGGCTTAAAGTTCAACATTCAGAAAATGAATATCACGGCATCTGGTCCCATCACTTCATGGCAAATAGATGAGGAAACAGTGGCACACTATTTTTGGGGGGCTCCAAAATCACTGCAGATGATGATTGCATCCATGAAATTAAAAGACACCTACTCCTTGAAAGAAAAGTTATGACAACATATTAAAAAGCAGAGAGATTACTTTTCCAACAGAGATCTGTCTAATTAAAGCTATGGTTTTTCCAGTAGTCATGTATGGATGTGAGAGTTGGATCAAAAAAGAAAGCTGAGTGGTGAAGAATTGATGCTTTTGAACTGTGGTGTTGGAGAAGACTCTTGAGAGTCCCTTGGACTGTAAGGAGATCCAACCAGTCCATCACAAAGGAGATCAGTCCTCGGTGTTCATTGGAAGGACTGATGCTAAAATTGAAACTCCAATACTTTTGCCACCTGATGCAAAGAGCTGACTCATTTGAAAAGACCCTGATGCTGGGAAAGATTGAAGGCAGGAGGAGAAGGGGATGACAGAGGATGAGATGATTGGATGGCATCACTGACTCAATGAACATGAGTTTGGGTAAAGTCTGGGAGTTGGTGATGGACATGAAGGCCTGGCCTGTTGCAGTCCATGGGGTTGCAAAGACCCGTACACAACTGAGTGACTGAACTGAACTGAATTGTCAATATATCTAAGGAAAAAGAATTATCTAAGTTGAACATTTTCATTCAAATTTATAATTATTTTTTATCATGAATTTCAAATAAAAGCACTGTCAGAAGACTTACTTTAAAAAATATCACCATCACCCATAATTAAATTCTTATTTCTATACAACTGTCATTATATTTCCAGAATAACATGAGAATATATGAAAGCAAGAAGATGTATTTGAAAAATTAAAGATTCCGTGACCTGTATGACACAATGAAGAATGCAGTTTAGGCACCAGAAAATTACTAGAGCTAATCAATGAATATTGTAAAGTTTCAGGAGATAAAATTAATACACAAAAATCCCTTGCATTCCTATACACTAACAATGAAAAAACAGAGAAATTAAGGAAACAATTCCATTCGACATTGTGACAAAAAGAATAAAATACTTAGGAATAAATCTACCTAAAGAAATATAAGATCTATATGTAGAAAACCATGAAACACTGATGAAAAAAATCAAAGATGACACAAATAGACAGAGAAATATACCATGTTCATGGATCAGAAGAATCAATATAGTGAAAATGAGTATACTACCCAAAGCAATCAGTAGATTCAATGCAATCTCTATCAAGCTACCAATGGTATTTTTCAGAGAACTAGAACAAATAATTTTACAACTTGTATGGAAATACAAAAAAGTTCAAATAGCCAAACCAATCTTGAGAAAGAAGAATGGAACTGGAGGAATCAACTTGCCTGACTTCAGACTATACTACAAAGCTACAGTTATCAAGACAATATGGTACTGGCACAAAGACAGAAATATAGATCAATGGAACAAAATAGAAAGCCCAGAGATAAATACACATACCTGTGAACACCTTATCTTTGACAAAAGAGGCAAGAATATACAATGGAGAAAAGACAATCTCTTTAAAACGTGGTGCTGGGAAAACTGGTCAACCACTTGTAAAAGAATGAAACTAGAACACTTTCTAACACCATACACAAGAACAAACTCAAAATGGATTAAAGATCTAAAGGTAAGACCAGAAACTATAAAAATCTTAGAGGAAAATGTAGGCAAAACACTCTGTCATAAATCACAGCAGGATCCTCTATGACCCACTTCCCAGAGTAATGGAAATAAAAGCAAAAATAAACAAATGGGACCTAATTAAACTTTTGCAAAACAAAGGAAACTATAAGCAAGGTGAAAGACAGCCTTCAGAATGGGAGAAAATAATAACAAAGTAACTGACAAAGAATTAATCTCAAAAATATACAAACAGATCATGCAGCTTAATACCAGAAAAATAAGTGGCTCAATCAAAAAATGGACCAAAGATCTAAACTGACATTTTTCCAAAGAAGACATACAGATGGCTAACAAGCACATGAAAAGATGCTCAACATCACTCACTATCAGAGAAATGCAAATCAAAACTACAATGAGGTACCATCTCATGCTGGTCAGAATGGCTGCTATCAAAGTGTCTACAAACAGTAAATGCTGGAGAGGGTGTGGAGATAAGGGAACCTTCTTACTCTATTGGTGAGAATGCAAACTAGTACAGCCACTATGGATAACAGTGTGGAGATTCCTTAAAAAACTGGAAATAGAATTGCCTTATGACCCAGCAATCGCATTGCTGGGCATACACACTGAGGAAACCAGAATTGAAAGAGACACATGTAGCCCAATGTTCATTACAGCACTGTTTACAATAGTTAGAATATGGAAGCAACCTAGATGTCCATCGGCAGATGAATGCATAAGGAAACTATGGCACATATACCTAATGAAATATTACTCAGCTATTAAAAAGAACACATTTGAATCAGTTCTAATGAAGTGGATGAAATCGGAGCCTATTATACAGAGTGAAGTAAGTCAGAAAGGAAAACACCAATACAGTATGTTAACGCATGTATATGGAATTTAGAAAGATGGTAACAATGACCCTATATGTGAGACAGCAAAAGATACACTGATATAAAGGACAGACTTTTGGACTCTGTGGGAGAAGGTGAGGGTGGGATGATTTGAGAGAATAGTATTGAAACATGTATATTACCATATGTGAAATAGATCACCAGTCCAAGTTTGATGCATGAAACAGGGCTCTCAAAGCTGGTACACTGGGACACCCTGAGGGATAGGATGGGGAAAGAGGTGGGAAAGGGGTTCAGGATAGGGGACATATGTACATCCATGGCTGAATCATGTCAATGTATGTGAAAATCACTACAATATTGTAAAGTAATTAACCTCTAATTAAGATAAATAATTAAATAAATAATACAATTTAGGAACATCACAATCTAGGCAAAATTATACAATATACTTATAGAAAATAATTTTTAAAATAATTCTGTGAATTGAGATGGCTAACTTAATGAGAGAATTTAAAAGATTTTAAGTGAATCAATGATGTCAAACAATAACATATCCAGGTAGGTATTAAAGAAATATCAGTGCCTAATTCCATTTCCAGAGTTTTTTTTTTTTGTTTGTTTGTTTTTGTGGGGTTGGAGTAGAGAAGCTTGGTTATTTATTTATTTTTTTGGTTTTGTTTTGTTTTCAGTTTTATTTTGCTATCCACTTTTTCCTACTGTGCAGTCCTGGTTGAGAACCACTTTGGTAAACAGTCAAGGTCTTAAGAGAGATTTACATCTAAAGATCTCTATTGTAAAGTGCCTAGCTTTACATCATTGTAAAAGTCACAGAAATCCTCAACAAGTAGATAATATTAAGTAAAATTAGCAAATAGATGAGTGAATTCTTCAGGGAAGGCAGTAGTGATTTTTTTTTTTTTTTTTTTTTTTACCAGTTAAGAAAAAGCAGAGACATCACTTTGCCAACAAAGGTCCGTCTAGTCAAGGCTATGGTTTTTCCTGTGGTCATGTATGGATGTGAGAGTTGGACTATAAAGAAAGCTGAGCGCCAAAGAATTGATGCTTTTAAACTGTGGTGTTGGAGAAGACTCTTGAGAGTCCCTTGGACTGCAAGGAGATCCAACCAGTCCATTCTAAAGGAGATCAGCCCTGGGTATTCTTTGGAAGGAATGATGCTAAAGCTGAACCTCCAGTACTTTGGCCACCTCATGCGAAGGGTTGACTCATTGGAAAAGACTCTGATGCTGGGAGGGATTGGGGGCAGGAGGAGAAGGGGACAACAGAGGATGAGGTGACTGGATGGCATCACTGACTCGATGTACATGAGTTTGAGTGAACTCCAGGAGTTGGTGATGGACAGGGGGCCTGGCGTGCTGCAATTCATGTGGTCGCAAAGAGTCGAACATGACTGAGCGACTGAAGTGAACTGAACTGAACTGAAGAAAACACAGAATACCTTAAAGAACTTATTTTTTTCCTAAAAACCTTTTTGCAGAATATAAAATGTTCTATGTCAGAGGTAATAGTATGATTCTGTTATGAATAAATGTATAGCTTGAGATCTAAAGTGTTCTGATGCTGTTACTTAGATGTTAACTACAGAGAAGAAAGAAGAGCACTGAACTTGAAGTAAGAAGGGGATAAACTGGACTGATTTTCGACCCTGTTCGTCTTACTGAGATAAAATTTAGTATAGCCTGAACTAAACGGACTCAATGGACGTGAATCTGAGTGAACTCCGGGAGTTGGTGATGGACAGGGAGGCCTGGCATGCTGCGATTCATGGGGTCGCAAATAGTCGGACATAACTGAGCGACTGAACTGAACTGAAGCAGATGTAGAGGTTAGCCTTGGCCTAAAGAAAATGCAAATACTTGCTGTTCTGATTATTCTTGTTTAAATCCTCCAGACATGCCACATCATCCTCCAATCTCTCCTTCCCCTTTTCTAGCTTGCTCTGTGCCTGAGAACGCTGGCCTCTGTGGAAGACAGGCCCCGGGTTCTCCTCCCTGTTTCTTGGATTTTTTTAAAAATGAGGTTTGCAGATGTAGTGACAAGAATGTCTGGGACAGTTATGCAGAAAGACCTCTTTGAACAGGCAGAAAGCATGAATACTTGTTCATCCAACATGAATGCACATTAAAGGGCATCTAAAGCAAATGGAGACAGCTATTTTACAGTTGTCAATCAGGACCATTCTTTTATCAATATGGTACTTGATCTAAAAACTCTTATACAAAATGGCATGGCAATAGGGATGGCAGAGACTGAGTATGTGCTCAAAATCCTGGGCTTCCTCTTACCAAGGCTAATCTGATTATTAATTCTGCCAAGTGTTCAACATAATAATATCAGAGGCCAGTGATACAGCATCACTCTTGAGGGGTCCAGCAAGCTTTCTGATGTTAGGATGATTATACCAGGTCTCTTCCATCAAAAAGGGGACAGAGCTTTGTTCTCGTTGTAATAAGTGTTGTTCTTGTTTTAGTAACTAAGTCATGTCTGGCTCTTTTGAGACCCCATGGATTGTAGCCCACCCAGTCTCTGTCCATGGAATTCTCCAGGCAAGAATAGTGGAGTGGTTTGCCATTCCCTTCTCTAGGGGATCTTCCTAACCCAAGGATCAAACCTGAGTCTTCTGCATCAGAAGGCAGATTCTTTACCACTGAACCACCAGGGAGGTCCCATGGTAATAAACAGGTGTCCACAAAGTGTATTTTCTTTTCCTGTTTGCAACAATTCTTCCAGTACCACCCAATGTGAAGGATTTACAGAATATCTTATTCACAGTCATACTATCTATGCAACTTCATTTCAGATCAAGGGACTCAATTTTAAGGCCTCTTAACTGTCGTCACTGCCCTCAACACATACTTAATCATTAGGAAGATACTGGAATAACAACATAATGAAATGGCCATTAAATGCTTAATAGTGATCCCACATAGGGGTTTTAAATTCTGTTCCATAGGATGTAGTATCTCCCCATCTATAGTGCTATTTCTTCCACAGACCAACTATTCATAATCTGGAAATTCCATTTTCACTATCACACCTAAAAACCCCCTTACAGAATGTTTGTATCAACTCCCTGCAGACTTGAGCTTGGTTAGATTTGGTGCCATTGTTCCTAAAGACTAAAACATCAAGGATGAAGCACACCTATTCAGAAGCTAAGATTGTTCCTCAGTAGAGAACATCTCTTCTTATCATTAAAGCTACACTCAGAGAAAGGAATTACTACACAAGCTTGGGTGATTTGTTCCAATTATCCAGGGAAAACTGAGTGGACATTGGCCAGTGAAGGCATGTAGACCTTGGTCTAGAACCTCCAAGTTTCAGCAGGGCCCTGCATAATATTGCATGTTCAATAGCTGAAGTCATTCAAAGACTGTGCCTACTCCCATAAGATAAGATTTCTAAAAACCTTTTGGTAATCTGCCTGGTAAAAAATCCTGATGAAGTGTTGAAAAGTATATAAAAGGAATTTCTAAACCCAGCCTTAAATAACCTATATAAACGTGGAGTGTGGCAACTCTGCATATTTTAAGTTACTCATTTTTTTCATTCTTCCTCTTCTTTTCTTAGTACTAGTGGATAGTACACTAAGTGACAGTATGACAGGCTGACATACAGTTGTTATTGCTCAGTCGTGTCCAAATCTTTGCGACCCCATAGACTTCAGCATGCCAGTCTTCTCTGTCCTTTACTGTCTCTTGGAATTGCTTAAAATCATATTGATTGAATTGCTGATGCCATCCAACCGTCTCATCCACTGATGCCCACTTCACCTCCTGACCTCAATCTTCCCAGCATCAGGGTCTTTTCCAATGAGTCAGATCTTTGCATCAGGTGGCCAAAGTATTGGAGCTTCAGCATGAGTCCTCCCAATGAATATTCAGGGTTGATTTTCTTAGGATTGACTGGATCGATCACCTTTCAGTCCAAAGGACTCTCAAGAGTCTTCTCCAGCACCACAGTTCAAAAGCATCAGTTCTTCGGTGCTTAACCTTCTTTATGGTCTGACTCTCACATCCATACATGATGACTAGAAAAACCATAGCTGTGACTAGATGGACCTTTGTAGGCCAAGTGATATCTCTCTAGCACCACAGTTCAAAAGCATCAGTTCTTCGGTGCTCAACCTTCTTTATGGTCTGACTCTCACATCCATACATGATGACTAGAAAAACCATAGCTTTGACTAGATGGACCTTTGTAGGCCAAGTGATATCTCTCTTTTTAAATATGCTGTCCAGATTTGTCATAGCTTTTTTTCCAAGGAGCAACCATCTTTTAATTTCATGGCTATGGTCACCATCTGCAGTGATTTTGGAGCCCAAAAAAATAAAGTCTGTCACTGTTGCCATTGTTTCCCCATCTATTTTCCATACAGTGATGGGACTGGATGCCATGATCTTCCTTTTTGAATGTTGAGTTTTCAGCCAGCTTTTCATTCTTTTTCACCATCATCAAGAGGCTCTTTAGTTCCTCTTCACTTTCTAACATTAGAGTGATCTCTGCATATCTATGGTTATTTGTATTTCTCCCAGAAATCTTGATTCCAGCATGGGCTTTATCTGGCCTAGCATTTCACATGATGTTCTCTGCATATGTTAAATAAACAGGGTGACAATATATAGCCTTGACGTACTCCTTTCCCAATTTTGAAGCAGTCTGTTGTTCCAAGTCTGGTTCTAACTGTTGCTTCTTGACCTGCATACAGGTCTCAGGAGGCAGGTAAGGTGGTTTGGTATTCCCATGGGTTTTTTTTGTTTTTGTTTTTTACATGATTACATTTTGCATATATTTTCTGAAAACTGTTCCATGTTAGTGCAGGTGCCATATATTCAAGATTCAAAGGCCATTACTATGCAGTTTCTATCTGCCCAAAGTTTAGGAGATGAGAGCTAAGACTTAATTCTTTCTCAGTGAAGCTTCTTGGCCTATGGTCCGTTTAAGGACTATGTAAACTCAAATATCCTTCATGGTTCCAGTGTAGTTTTCAGGCTCCCTCTTCCACATCCTTTGATGGTATCACCCAGGTGCCCTAAATAACAAACATTTAATGGTATTCCCTGGGTTTATTTTCTGTCATACTATAGTACTTATTCCGTTTTTTCCTGCCTTTTTTTCTTTTTTTTTTTTTTTTTTGACCATTAAGCACCAGCAGATAAATATTTACCATCGAGCATTCAGTTCAGTTCAGTTGTGTCTGACTCTTTGTGACCCCATGAACCTCAGCAGGCCAGGCCTCCCTGTCCATCACCAACTCCTGGAGTCCACCCAAACTCATGTCCATTGATTCGCTGATGCCATCCAACCATCTCATCCTCTGTCATCCCCTTCTCCTCCCACCTTCAATCTTTCCCAGCATCAGGGTCTTTTCCAATGAGTCAGTTCTTCACATCAGGTGGCCAAAGTATTAGAGTTTCAGCTTCAACTTCAGTCTTCCATTGAACACCCAGGACTGATCTCCTTTAGGATGGACTGGTTAGATTTCCTTGCAGTCCAAGGGACTCTCAAGAGTCTTCTCCAACACCACAGTTAAAAAGCATCAATTCTTTGGCACTCAGCTTTCTTTATAGTCCAACTCTCACATCCATACATGACCACTGGAAAAACCATAGCCTTGACTAGATGGACATTTGTTGACAAAGTAATGTTTCTGCTTTTTAATATGCTGTCTAGGTTGAGCCCATGTTTTTAATAACTGTACAGGGTTTGTTGTAATTCACACAGTCAAAGGTTTTAGCATAGTCAATGAAGCAGAAGTAGATGTGTGTTTGGAATTCCCTCACTTTTTCTATGATTCAGTGGATGTTGGCAATTTGATCTCTGCTTCCTCAGCCTTTACGAAATCCACCTTGAACATCTGGAAATTCTCAGTTTGTGTACTTTTGAAGCCTAACTTGAAGGATTTTGGGTATTACCTTGCTAGCATGTGAAATGAGTGCAATTGTTCTGTAGTTTGGACATTCTTTCACATTGCTGGGATTGGAATGAAAACTGATATTTTCCAGTCCTGTGATCACCACTGAGCTTTCCAAATTTGCTGGCATACTGACTGCACACTTTAACAGTATCATCTTTTAGGATTTGAAATAGCTCAGCTAAAATTCCATCACCTTCACTAGCTTTTTCCACTTTGCTTTCTAAGGCCCACTTGACTTCACACTCCAGGATGTCTGGCTCTAGGTGAGTGACCACACCATCATGGTTATCCAGGTCATTAAGACCTTTTTTGTACAGTTTTTCTCTGTATTTTTGCGTGTATTCTTGCCGTCTCTTCTTAATATCTTCTGGATCTGTTAGGTCTGTACAATTTCTGACCTTTATTGTGCTCATCTTTGCATGAAACGTTCCCTTGGTATATCCAGTTTTCTTGAAGAGATCTCTAGTCTCTCCTATTCTATTGTTTTCCTCTGTATCTTTGCATTTTTCACTTAAGAAGGCTTTCTTATCTTTCCTTCTATTCTTTGGAACTAAGCATTTTGGAGAGGGAAATGGCAACCCACTCCAGTATTCTTGCCTAGAGAATCCTGTGGACAGAGGAGCCTGGTGGGCTGCTGTCCATAGGGTCACACAGAGTCCGACATGACTGAAGCGACTTAGCATGCTTAGCAAACATTCAGATGGGTTATCTTTCCTTTTTCTCCTTTGCTTTTTGCTTCTTTTATCAGCTATTTGTAAGGCCTACTCAGACAACCATTTTGCCTTGTAGCATTTATTTTTCTTGGGAATGGTTCTGGTCACCTGTATAGTTTTATGAACCTTTGTCCACAGTTCTTCAGGCAATGCTAATCCCTTGAATCTATTTGTCTCTTCCACTGTATAATCATTAGGAATTTAATTTAAGTCATACCTGAATGGCCTAGTGATTTTCCCTAGTTTCTGTAATTTAATTCTGAATTTTGTAATAAAGAGTTCACAATCTGAGCCTCAGTCAGCTCCCGGTCTTATTTTTGCTGACTGTATAGAAGTTCTCCATCTTTGATTGTGAAGAATATAAGCAATCTGATTTTGGTATTGACCATTTGGTGATGTCCATGTGTACAATCATCTCTTGCTTTCTTGGAAGAGGGTGTTTGCTATGACCAGTGAATTCTCTTTGCAAACTCTGTTAACCTCTGCCTTGCTTCATGTTATACTCCAAGGGCAAATTTGCCTTTTATTTCAGGTATCTTTTGACTTTGTACTTTTGTATTCTAGTCCCCTATGATGAAAATGACATATTTTTTTGGTGTTTGAACTGTGCTGTTGGAGTAGACTCTTGACAGTCCCTTGGACTACAAGGAGATCCAACCAGTCCATTCTAAAGGAGATTGGTCCTGTATGTTCTTTGGAAGGAATGATGCTAAAGCTGAAACTCCAGTACTTTGGCCACCTCATGCGAAGAGTTGACTCATTGGAAAAGACTCTTATGGTGGGAGGGATTGGGGGCGAGAGGAGAAGGGGACGACAGAAGACGAGATGGCTGGATTGCATCACCGATCGATAGACGTGAGTTTGAGTGAACTCCAGGAATTGGTGATGGACAGGGAGGCCTGGTGTGCTGCAATTCATGGGGTCGCAAAGAGTCGGATATGACTGAGCAACTGAACTGACTGATAGAAAGTCTTATAGGTCTTCATAGAACCAGTCAACTTCAGCTTCTTTGGCATTACTGGTTGGGGCATTACTTGGATCATTATGAGGTTGATTGGTTTGCCTTGGAAAGAAACCGAGATAATTTTGTCTGTTTTGAGGTTGTACCCATGCAATGCATTTTGGACTGGTTGTTTTTGTTTTTGTTTTTTTTTTTACTCTGAAGGCTGCTCCATTTCTTCTAAGGGATTCTTGCCCACAGAAGTAGATATAATGGTCATTTGAATTAAATTTGCCCTTTCCAGTTCAGTTTAGTTCATGGATTTCTAAAATGTCTATGTTTACTCTTGCCATCTCCTGTTTGACCACTTCCAATTTACCTTGATTCTTGGAACTGGCATTCCAGGTTCCTTTGTAATATTGTACTTCACAGCATCAGACTTGACTCTCACTACCAGACACACAACAATAGGGCATCTTTTCTGTTTTGGCTCAGCCTCTTCATTCCTTCTGGAGCTATTTCTCTGCTCTTCTCCAATAACATATTAGACAGCTACCAACCAGGGGGTTTCATATTTCAGTGTCATACCTTTTTGCCTTTTCATTCTGTAGCCTCCTCTTATCCACAATTTCACCTTCCATTGTTTTAGTTACCCACTATCAGCCAGTGGAATGATGGAAGGTGAAACTGCAGATGAAGGGGAGCATCTGTAGGGTTCAGTATATCTGGGCTTCAGGCTTCTGCTTGGGCTTTTGGAACTTATCCCCATGGGTAAAGGGGGCTAATTTTACCTGTGATGACAGTGGTTGAAGGTCTGCTGTCTTAAAGTTCATGAGGATCACTAATTCAGATGAAAGGAAAGAAAGTGAGACCAAATGGCAAATATAGTAAACTGGTCTGGACAGTTTGTTTACCCTCAAGATGTGTTATCCTTCTCTGTGTTGAGTGAAATGAAACCTACAGATTTCATCATCCATGATCTCTAAGTGAAGTTGCTCAGTCGTGTCTGACTCTTTGCGACCCCTTCGACTGTAGCTTACCAGGCTCCTCTGTCCATGGCATTTTCCAGGCAGTAGTACTGGAGTGGATTGCCATTTCCTTCTTCAGGGGATCTTCCTGACCTAGGGATCGAACCCAGGTCTCCTGCACTGTAGACAGATGCTTTACCATCTGAGCCACCAGGGAAGTCTGTTAACCTTTAAGACAAGTTAATTCTGACATTTCTCATGATTCTTCCTTATTTTTGATCTGCATTCTTAATGTGTATTAATTTTCTCAATTAAGTGTTAGAACTAAAGAGACTTTGGCAGTTTGTTAGTCAGAACTCTGACAGGAGATAGAATACACAGTGTTATGATTATTACTTGCTCTTCAATGTGTGATTAGTTTCATTGAAATGTATGCTTTTAGAATGCTGCTGCTGCTAAGTCACTTCAGTCGTGTTCAACTCTGTGCGACCCCATGGACAGCAGCCCACCAGGCTCCCTGTCCCTCGGATTCTCCAGGCAAGAACACTGGAGTGGGTTGCCATTTCCTTCTCCAATGCATGAAAGTGAAAAGTGAAACGGAAGTCTCTCAGTCATGTCCGACTCTTAACGACCTCATGGACTGCAGCCCACCAGGCTCCTCCATCCATAGGATTTTCCAGCCAAGAGTACTGGGGTGGGGTGCCATTGCCTTCTCTGGCTTTTAGAACAGAGGCACAATAAAGTCAGTGAAAATAGAGAATTTAAAGATAACATGTTATACAGGCACAGAGATATTGCCTTTTATGGTCAAAGCCAGCTTGTATCTCCAAATTATGTGAATAAATAAGCACTGATAAAGGAACTATTAACAGAAATGTTTATGGTAAAGTACATCTTATTACTGATTAAATACATCTTATTACTTATTATTAAGTACATCTTATTACTGATTATTATTACTTATTACTGATAAAGGAACTATAACAGAAGTGTTGATGGTAAAGTACATCTTATTAAGGTGGAAGATGTATTTTGTGATTGTGATTCCTGAGGTCTTGATGGTCACCAGAAAAAATGAAAACAGATGATGAACCATAAATTTTGACTAAGAAGTTTGAACTTAATATTATAAATAAAGGATATTTGTTTGAAGTTTTTGAAAAGAGGAGTGAAAGGGTAAAATGAGGAATATCCATCTGATTGCATTTTGTGAGCAGAATGAACAGAAAGGGAATCTAGGTAAACCAGCAGGCTTTTGAGATTGGTAAGATATAGTAGAGCACAGTGGAAAGGATTCAATCAGAACTTTAAATTTCAGGCTTTTCCTTAACTTCTCAAAGCAGAAGTTTAATCACAACTTAAGCAAAGTAACAAGGTCTACCTGAAACAAAAAATGGTTGCACCATTAAACAGAGTATTGTGTGAAAATGTTTTGAAAATTGGAAATATTGTGCAGTATACATTGTTATTCACCCTCAATTAGATTTGATGTCTTGGTACTAGGCCAGTATGGTGGCAATAAAAATAGAGAAGAAGGTATGGATTAAAATTTTTCCAGGTAGGAATACTTTATACAACATAGTGACATTGAGTAAGGAACAACAAAGAAGTAATCAAAGCTATAACATGTTTAGAACTTCCAAGCCTAAGGCAAAAGTTCTACTCAGAGAAATGTAAATTGAGAAAGAAGACAAATTTTGATGACAAAATTCCTTTTAGTTTAGAAATACAGCAGAGATTTGATTTCTAAATCTTCTATCCCCTACATATTTTGCCATATTCAGTTCCGTCGCTCAGTCGTGTCCTACTCTTTGCAACCCCATGAATCGCAGCACGCCAGGCCTCCCTGTCCATCACCAACTCCCGGAGTTCACTCAGACTCACGTCCATCGAGTCCGTGATGCCATCCAGCCATCTCATCCTCGGTCATCCCCTTCTCCTCCTGCCCCCAATCTCTCCCAGCATCAGGGTCTTTTCCAGTGAGTCAACTCTTCGCATGAGGTGCCAAAGTACTGAAGCTTCCGTTTTAGCATCATTCCTTCCAAAGAAAGCCCAGGGTTGATCTCCTTCAGAATGGACTGGTTGGATCTCCTTGCAGTCCAAGGAACTCTCAAGAGTCTTCTCCAACACCACAGTTCAAAAGCATCAATTCTTCGGTGCTCAGCCTTCTTCAAAGTCCAACTCTCACATCCATACATGACCACAGGAAAAACCATAGCCTTGACTAGATAGACCTTAGTCGGCAAAGTAATGTCTCTGCTTTTGGTCATAACTTTTCTTCCAAGGAGTAAGCTCCTTTTAATTTCATGGCTGCAGTCACCATCTGCAGTGATTTTGGAGCCCCCCAAAAAATAAAGTCTGACACTGTTTCTACTGTTTCCCCATCTATTTCCCATGAAGTGATGGGACCAGATGCCATGATCTTCATTTTCTGAATGTTGAGCTTTAAGCCAACTTTTTCACTCTCCTCTTTCACTTTCAACAAAAGGCTTTTTAGCTCCTCTTCACTTTCTGCCATAAGGGTCGTGTCATCTGTATATCTGAGGTTATTGATATTTTTCCCAGAAATCTAAAATACTAATATATTTGCCATATTAATATTTAGTACATTTCTCATACTACTCACAGTTACTTACCAAAAATAGTTGACCTTGTCAAACAATTTTTACACATAAAATCATGTGTCTCAAATGCTTAGAGCTTGGATTCCCTCAAAATAAAAACCAAAGTCCTTAATTTGTTGTTCACGATCTTGCAAGATCCAACCCCCACGTCAGTCTCATTGTTTGCTCTCTCACATCTTATGCATGAGATTTATTATTTTTTCATGATTCTCACTTATATCCAGCCCTATCAGGCCTTCATGACATTAATTTTGCTATCTCAATTCTATCTATAAACTATTGCCCATTTTTATTTCTCCAACTCCTATTTATCCTTTGATTTTTATATACAGGATGGTATTTATAATTTCCCCATGACAGTGAGATATATGACATTAACACCTAAGAACATTGTATTATATTCATCAGTGTTTGTATTTGTCTCTTACATTAGACTACTCAAACGTTCTTGGTTTTCTGGTGTGTTTTTCAGTTCCCATAACAGATTAAAACTAACTAAAAATGTAATGAATTGATGCATAAAAAAAGAAATGCACTGGGAATTGGAGTTACAAAATTTTAGCTAAAAGATATTCCACCTAGATATAATTTAGAAGCATTTCAGATAATACTTAATGAAAATCTATAATATGCAAGATACAGTGGTATTGAGTTATCACTTATCAAAATAATTCTATAAAATAAACTCTCCAAAATTCAGTGGCTTAGAACAATGGTCATTCACTTAGTTCATGAGTCTTTAAATTGTCTGCATAGTTCTATTAGCATTGTTGGGTCTCATTCTATATCTGTAATTGGCTAAAGATCAGGCTCCAGTGACACTGACAGGACTCTCATATGTCTGGCAATCAAATGATTGTTGCCTGGTCTAGGATAACCTCAGATGGAACAACTGAGAAGACATATCTCTGTTCCATGGGATTTATCCTTCAGCAGTTGAACCTGGGCATGCCCTTATAGCAGAGCTAGATAGACAAACACAGGCAGGTAAAATTCACATGATCTCTTGAAATATAGGCTTAGAATTGGTATAGTCACTTATTCCATATTTCACTGATCAAATCAGGTTAAAGATTAGTCCAAAATTAAGAGGAAGGAAATGGACCCTGTCTCATTATATATATAATTCACATGGAAATGATGAAGATAGACAGTTAAAGAAATCTGACCATTAATGAAATCAACCTGCCACAAGTGAGGCTATCAATTCATTAATTAGTTCATTAAATTACAGAAAATATTCTTTGAGTGTCTATTCTGGGCACTGCATAAAGCAATATTTCTCATTAATAGAATTTATATGTCAGTGATTAAGATTAGTAAAAAAGTAAACAACAAAATATCCATTTGTGATTAATGCTGTAAGAAATACAGCAGAGTGATTGGACAGAAATATATCGGTGAAAAATATATTAGATTGGGTATTTTCTGGGTAGTTGATATTTGCAGTAAAGCAATAATCAAAAGGAGGAACCCTTTGAAGATAAAGGGAAAGAACACTGAAGAGAGCAGGAATAACCATTGACAAGGTCATAAGGTGCAAAAGATACTGGTGTATTCAAAGGCTAGAAGGAGGCTAGGGTTGTGAGACTCTAGAAACCAAAATGGTGGAAGATATGAGATTATAGCATCAAGTGAGAAATACCTCTTAAGCCTTAAGCCTTGAGGCTGATCATAAGGGCCTCAGATTTTCTGATAAGATGAGAGGCTATGAAGAATTTGACACACAGAAGTATTTTTCAATTATTGTGTATTAAACATATATAGTCTTGAACCTCTGGCTTCCAGTTGGCATGTAAAGAACTTGGAGGTATACAGTTGAGCAAACAGGGGAAAGTATGCAAGCAAGCAGAAGCTCTTCTTAGAGTTCTCAGAGAACTGAGGTTACAAGGAATTCTGCCCCCTCCCCCCCTTCCATGGAGAGATAGGTGGATATTTGTTGTCCAGTTGCAAAGTTGTTTCTGACTCTTTGCAACCCCATGGACTGCAGCATGCCAGTCTCCCCCATTCTTCACTGTCTCTTAAAGTTTGCTCAAATTTATGTCCATTGAGTCAGTGATGCCATCCAACCATTTCATCCTCTGATGCCCCCTTCTCTTTTTGTCTTCAATCTTTCCCAATATCAGGGTTTTTTCCAATGAATCAGCTCTTGGCATCAGGTGGCTAAAGTATTGGAGCTTCAGCTTCAGCATTAGGCCTTCCAATGAATATTAAGGGTTGGTTTCCTTTAGGATAGACTGGTTTGATCTTCTTGCCATCCAAGGGACTCTCAAGAGTTTTCTCCAGCACTAAAATTCAAAAGCATCAATTCTTCAGTGTTCAGCCTTCTTTATGATCCAACTCTCACATCCATAGATGACTACTGGAAAAACCATAGCTTTGACTATATAGACCTTTATTGACAAAGTTGGATTAGATGGTAAAAACTGTCCTGTATGTGCAGTTGATTATGGGACACATGTTAGTAGAGTAAGTTATGTTTTCTTTCATCCAGAAAAAATCCAGTTCTCAGAATGATTCCTTCATTTTAGTGAATCAGCAACTATTCAGCAGTTTTAATTTAGGGTGTTTAGCAGCACATGGAGATGCTCAAATCATGTCTCAGTCATTCCTGACATACTTTCATACATTAAATGCTAATGTTCTATTTAAAAAGATCTTAAAAATAATAAATTGACTACCTTAGGATTCTATGAAAAAAGAGCACATTAAGTCCAAATGAAGAATAAAAAAAAATAACAAAAATTAGAGCAGCATCAGTGAGACTGGAAACAGGAAGTCAATGAAGAAAATCAATAAAACCAAAAGCTGGTTCTTTGAAAGATTAATAAAATCAGTAAGACTGTCTCTAGGAAGGCTAACTAATACATCAGGAGACATCATTACAGAGCCCATGAATATTAAAAATACTCTAAGGGATACCAAGAGAAAAATCTATGTCCACTAATTTGGGAAAAGATTAAATCAATTTCTTAAAAGATACAATCTCTCAAAACTCACACAAGAAGAAATATACAATCTGATTATGCTGATATCTACTAAAGAAACTTAATTGAAATAATATCTTAGAAACAGAAAATATCAGGCCCAAAGGAATTCACAGATTAATTCTACCAAACATTTAGGGAAGTTTTACTAATTACCTGCAATCTTTTCCAAAAGACAGAAGCAGAGGCCATCCATCCTAATTCATGTTATGAATTAGCAATATCCGAATATCAAAATCAAAAACAGTAGAGGAAAACTACAGACTAATATGTCTCATATGCATAGATGCAAAAATCATCAGCAAAATATTACCCAGTTGAACCCAAAACTATGTTAAAAATTATATACCACTGTCAAGTGAGATTTATTTCAATTTTGTAAAGATGGCTCAATATTTAAAAAATCAATGAATTTAACCCATTTTTCTAAAGAAGAAAAATCATATGATTATATCAATATGTGTGGGAAAAGCATTTGACAAATACATCTATTCATGACAAAATCTTTCAGAAAGCTAGGGAAACTTTCTCAATTTGAAAAAGAGTATCTATAAAAAAACCTACAGCCAACATCATACTTAATGAGAAACTAGAAGCTATCTAAGATCAAAATAAGACAAAGATGTCCCCTCTTACCACTCCTGTTCAAATGTACTGAAAGTTTTAGTTAATTCAATAAGAAAACAAAAGGAAATAAAAGCTACACCTATTGGGAAGAAAGACATGTCTATCTTCAAAGATGACAAGTTTATCTTAGAAAATCTGCATTAATCTGTAGTAAATACATCCTAGAACTAATGGATAATCATATTATGCTGCAGGATACAAGCTCAATACATAAAAGTCAATTACCTTCCTACATACCAGCAATGGACAATTATAATCTGAAATTTGAAGCATAGTACAATTTATAATAGCATTCCTCAAAATGAAATACTTAGGTACAAGTCTAACAAAATATGTGTGAAATATATGTGAAGAAAATTAAAACCCTCTGGTAAACTAAATCAAAGAAGAACCAAATAAATGGGAGATATTCCTTGTTCATCAGAGAAGGCAATGGCACCGCACTCCAGTACTCTTGCCTGGAGAGTCCCACGGA
The DNA here is from genome assembly GCA_006408695.1 of Aepyceros melampus. Taxonomy (NCBI): domain Eukaryota; kingdom Metazoa; phylum Chordata; class Mammalia; order Artiodactyla; family Bovidae; genus Aepyceros; species Aepyceros melampus. The sequence continues at coordinate 23,094 of SJXQ01007284.1, forward strand.
TGCAGGAGCCTGGTGGGCTGCAGTCCATGGGGTCGCTAAGAGTTGGACATGACTGAACAACTTCACTTTCATTTTTCACTTTCATGCATTGGGGAAGGAAATGGCAACCCACTCCAGTGTTCTTGCCTGGAGAATCCCAGGGATGAGGGAGCCTGGTGGGCTGCAGTCTATGAGGTCACACAGAGTCAGACATGACTGAAGCGACTTAGCAGCAGCAGCACTCTTTGTTCATATGTATGAAGATTCAATATTACCAAAATGTCAGTGCTTCTCAACCATTCTCTATACAATGTGATCCCAATCAAAATTCTAGCAAGTTGATTTATAGGTATCAACAAACATATTAAAGTTTATATAGAGAGGCAAAAGACCCAGGGTGGCTAACACAATACTTAAAAGTGAAAACAAAGTTGAAGACCTGGAGCCATCCATTTCTAGACTTACTATAAAGACACAGTACCAAAAGAGTGTGATATAGGTGAAATAATAGAGAGATTAGATCAATGGAACAGTAGAGAGCCCAAACATAGGCCCATACAATACAGTCAACTGAAAGTAGACAAAAAAGCAAATACAATAAAATGTGAAGAAGACAATCACTTTAATAAAAGCTGTTGGATGAAGTAGACATCTACATGCAAGGGGGAAACAAAATACACAGAGATTATACCCTTAAAAAAATTAACCCTCAAATGCCTATAAGCCTAAATGTAAGATGAAAAATTACAAAACCTGTAGATGATAACATAGAAAATCTAGATAACTTTGATTTGGTAATGACTTTTTAGAGACAACAATAAAGACAAAATTTATGAAAGAAATAATAAATAAGCTGGACTTCCTTAAAAGTAAAAAAAAAAAAAATCTGTGCTAGGAAAGACAACGTCAAAAAAATGAGAATACAAGCCACAGACTGGGAGAAAATATTTGCAAAATAAATATCTGATAAAAGACTCTAATTCAAATTGTTTAAAGAACTCAAAATTCAGCAATAAGAAAATGAACAGTCAAATTAAATAGACAAATTATCTGAACAGATACCTCAACAAAGAAGACTTAACAAATGATAAATGTAAGCATTTGAAAAGATGATCAATATTATATGTTATGAGGGAATTACAAATTAAAACAGCCTAACTTTTTACTATGGCTAAAATCCAAAACAGTAACACCACCAAACATTTGCAGTATGCAGAGCAACAGGAATTCTCATTCACTGATTGTGAGAATGAAAAATGATAGTCATTTGGAAAACTCTGGCACTTTATCACAAAACCAAACATACTCTAACTATATGATCTAGCAGTCATACTCTTTCATATTTACCCAAATGAAGTGAAAATGTATGTCCACATAAATACCTGCATGTGGCAGTTTGTAGCAGCTTTATTCATAGTTGCAAATACTCAGAAACTATGAGATTCCTTCACCAGAGGATTGGATAAATAAACTCTGGAATATCCAGACAATGGACTATTATCCATCAGTGAAATGAATGAGCTATGAAGCTATGAAAAGACATAGAGGAAACCTAGATGGATATTACTAAGTGAAATAAATCATTCTGAAAGAGATACATACTATATGATTCCAAAGATTTCAGTTCAGTTCAGTTCAGTCCCTCAGTCATGTCCGACTCTTTGAGATGCCATGAATTGCAGCACACCAGGCCTCCCTGTTCATCACCAACTCCTGGAGATTATTCAGACTCATGTTCAGCGAGTTAGTGATGCCTTCAAGCCATCTCATCCTCTGTCGTCCCCTTCTCCTCCTGCCCCCAATCCCTCCCAGCATCAGAGTCTTTTCCAATGAGTCAACTCTTTGCATGAGGTGGCCAAAGTACTGGAGCTTCAGTTTTAGCATCATTCCTTCTAAAGAACACCCAGGGCCGATCTCCTTCAGAACGGACTGGTTGGATCTCCTTGCAGTCCAAGGGACTCTCAGGAGTCCTCTCCAACACCACAGTTCAAAAGCATCAATTCTTCAGCGCTCAGCCTTCTTCACAGTCCAACTCTCACATCCATACATGACCACAGGAAAAACCATAGCCTTGACTAGACGGACCTTAGTCGGCAAAGTAATGTCTCTGCTTTTGAATATGCTATCTAGTTTGGTCATAACTTTTCTTCCAAGGAGTAAGTGTCTTTTAATTTCATGGCTGCAATCAACATCTGCAGTGATTTTGGAGCCCCCAAAAATAAAGTCTGACACTGTTTCTACTGTTTCCCCATCTATTTCCCATGAAGTGATGGGGCCAGATGCCATGATCTTCGTTTTCTGAATGTTGAGCTTTAAGCCAACTTTTTCACTCTCCTCTCTCACTTTCAACAAGAGGCTTTTTAGCTCCTCTTCACTTTCTGCCATNAGTCCTCTGGCCACTGCTGAGTGTTCCAAATTTGCTGGCATATTGAGTGCAGCACTTTCACAGCATCATCTTCCAGGGTTTGAAATAACTCCACTGCAATTTCATCACCTCCACTAGCTTTGTTCACAGTTATGCTTCCTAAGGCCCACTTGACTTCACACTCTAGGATATCTGGCTCTAGGTGTGTGATCACACCATCGTGATTATCTGGGTCATGAAGATCTCTTTTCTACAGTTCTTCCGTGTATTCTTGCCACCTCTTCTTAATATCTTCTGCTTCTGTTAGGTCCAGACTATTTCTGTCCTTTATCGAGCCCATCTTTGCATGAAATGTTCCCTTGGAATCTCTAATTTTCTTGAAGAGATCTCTAGTCTTTCCCATTCTGTTCTTTCCCTCTATTTCTTTGCATTGATTGCTGAAGAAGGCTTTCTTATCTCTTCTTGCTATTCTTTGGAACTCTGCATTCAGATGCTTATATCTTTCCTTTTCTCCTTTGCTTTTTGCTTCTATTCTTTTCACAGCTATTTGTAAGGCCTCCCCAGACAGCCATTTTGCTTTTTTGCATTTCTTTGCCATGGGGATGGTCTTGTTCACTGTCTCCTGTACAATGTCACGAACCTCATTCCATAGTTCATCAGGCACTCTATCTATCAGATCTAGGCCCTCAAATCTATTTCTGACTTTCACTGTTTAATCATAAGGGATTTGATTTAGGTCATACCTGAATGATCTAGCGGTTGTCCATACTTTCTTCAACTTCAGTCTGAGTTTGGCAATAAGGAGTTCATGATCTGAGCCACAGTCAGCTCCCAGTCTTGTTTTTGCTGACTGTATAGAGCTTCTCCATCTTTGGCTGCAAAGAATATAATCAATCTGATTTTGGTGTTGACTCTCTGGTGATGTCCATGTGTAGAGTCTTCTCTTGTGTTGTTGGAAGAGGGTGTTTGCCGTGACCAGTGCATTTTCTTGGCAAAACTCTGTTAGTCTTTGCCCTGCTTCATTCCACATTCCAAGGCCAATTTTGCCTGTTACTCCAGATGTTTCTTGACTTCCTACTTTTGCATTCCAGTCCCCTATAATGAAAAGGACATCTCTTTTGGGTGTTAGTTCTACAAGGTCTTGTAGGTCTTCATAAAACCGTTCAGCTTCTTCAGCATTACTGGTTTGGGCATAGATTTGGATTACGGTGATATTAAATGGTTTGCTTTGGAGACGAACAGAGATCATTCTGTCGTTTTTGAGATTGCATCCAGGTACTGCATTTCAGACTCTTTTGTTGACCATGATGGCTCTTTTGTTGACCATGATGGCTACTTCTTCTGAGGGATTCCTGCCCACAGTAGTAGATATAATGGTCATCTGAGTTAAATTCACCCATTCCAGTCCATTTTAGTTCCCTGATTCCTAGAATTTTGACGTTCACTCTTGCCATCTCTTGTTTGACCACTTCCAATTTGCCTTGATTCATGGACCTGACATTCCAGGTTCCTATGAAATACTGCTCTTTACAGCATTGGACCTTGCTTGTATCACCAGTCACATCCACAGCTGGGTATTGTTTTTGCTTTGGCTCCATCCCTTCATTCTTTCTGGAGTTATCTCTCCACTGATCTCTAGTAGCATATTGGGCTCCTACCAACCTGGGGAGTTCCTCTTTCAATATCCTATCATTTTGTCTTTTCATACTGTTCATGGGTTTCTCAAGGCAAGAATACTGAAGTGGTTTGCCATTCCCTTCTCCAGTGGACCACATCTGTCAGACCTCTCCACCATGACCCTCCCATCTTGGGTTGCCTCACAGGCATGGCTTGGTTTCATTGAGTTAAACAAGGCTGTGGTCCTAGTGTGATTAGATTGAGTAGCTTTCTGTGAGTATGGTTTCAGTGTGTCTGCCCTCTGATGCCCTCTTGCAACACCTACCATCTTACTTGGGTTTCTCTTACCCTGGGCGTGGTGTATAACATTCTGTAAAAGGCAAAACTATGAAGGCAGTAAAAAATGGTGATCAAGGATTTAGGGGAAAGAAGGGAGGGATGAATAAGCTGAATACAGAGGATTATTATGGTAATGAAACTATTTTTATATTGTTCTATAATGGCAAAATATATCATTCCACATTCATTAAAACCCATAGAGTATACAATACCAAGAGTGAATATTATTTTAAACATATAAGGCCTTGGGGTGATAATGGTACACCAGTATAGTTTCATAGATTATAACAAACGTACCACTGTGTGTGCTATGTGGATAGTAGGGGAAGCTGTGTATTATGGGGGTATGGGGTATTTGTGAACCAACTTCCCGTATTTTCTGCTCATTTTTGTTTTGAATCTTAAAGTGTTCTGATATATAAAGTCCATTTAAGAAACATCATTCTGGATGCTGTGTGAGTAATGGATACACATTGGTCAGAGATGATAGGTCCCACTGTCTTTGAAGATATTAGGCAAGACAGATATAGAGATATAAATGAATAAAATAATTAAAAGTCAAATTAATATAAGTACTGAACCAGGACACATGTAGGATGTTGAGTGAAGCCAGAGGAAAAAGTTTTCATTCCGACAGGAGGAATCAATGAAGATTTTTTAGAGATCATAGCACTTGAACTAAACATAGCATAATAAATAGAAATTAAATATGATGAAAAGGATATGAAAGATATTCAAGGCTTGAAACAGTAACAACTAAAGAATTAAAGTTTAAAAATTCATTTTGTGCCCAGGTGTTATTTAGGCAAACTGTAGGCAATTTTGAATGCATATAAGAATATAAGTTGTGTTTTATTTGTGGCAGAAGCGATAGATTGTCAAGCATAATCTTAACATTTCATTTCTAAATTTGTTGTTGAAAAAATTATTTAAGACGTGCTATGATTTTTTTTTCATCCTAACTACAATGTTAGAATTGTTCATTCATAAGGATTTCAAGGAAACATCTAGTTTGTTAAAATTACCAAACTATAATTGTAACTGTAATATATTTCAAAGAATAAACACTAAAATGACAAAAACATGTCTGTGCATAAGAATGAAAGAATCATATTTAAGACTTTGAGAGGAAATAATTCATTAATTATTTGGCATATTCTATATGAGGGCAGGATATCTAAAATATCTCCAAAGAATTTATAGTATGTATTTTCTAATTGGGCTTCCCTGGTGGCTCAGCAGTAAAGAATCCACCTGCAATGCAGGAGACGTGGGTTCAATACCTGGGTTGGGGAGTATCCCCTGGAGAAGCAAATGGCAACCCACTCCAGTGTCCTTGCCTGGGAAATCCTGTGCACAGAGGAGCCTGATGGGTTACAGTCCATGGGGTCACAAAACAGACACGACTGAGCGACTAAACAATGTTCAAACCAGAGGAACATACTTTAAGTCAGGATTGCTTCATATATAACATTTGGGTGCTTTGAGGTTTTTTTTTTCTTCCTTCTTTCCTTTCTACCAATTCTTTTATCTCCTTCTATCTTCCTCTTCTCCTTCATCTCCTTCTCTTCTTCAGTTATTCAGGACTCTCCTGCTTAGCAGTAAATTTCCCTATACATTTAAGCATATTTGTTTAAACAACATCGTTCTCATTGGTAATTAATAATGATCATAGGTCAAATTTTATGATTTCATTTATTGTTTTCATAACTTCCTGTTCTAGTAGAATACTTCTTCCAAATTAATAAAATTAATAACTACTGAAATTTAACAGTCAGCAAATTTAATATTAAGTGTAAAACTCAAAGAATATATATCTTGAAATTTATGTGCATGGAATAAAAATATATCCTCGCCTGTTTATCTGTGACAATATTCTGTGTTATTATTGTATGTAGCTGCAGATCAATTTCTATATTTGTATAATATACCATTTTATAATTATACTTCATCTTTGTTAGATGTGTCAGAGTTGTTGAAAATTTTGTTTCCAGTTTAGTACTTTTATTTTTTATTGTTTTGGCCATGCCACACAGCATGTGTGATCTTAGTTCCCAGTGGAAGCAGGGAACTCTAACCACTGGTTGTTGTTCAGTCACTCAGTCATATCTGAATCTTTGTGATCGCATGAACTGAAGCACACCAGGCTTCCTTGTCCTTTACTATCCTCCAGAGTTTGCTCAAATTCATGTCCATTGAATCAATGATTCCATCCACCATCTCATCCTCCATTGCCCACTTCTCCTCCTGTCCACAATATTATCCAGCATCAAGGTCTTTTCCAGTGAGTCAACTCTACATCAGGTGGCCAAAGTACTATAGAAGCTTCAGCATAAGTCCTTCCAAAGAATATTCAGGATTGATTTCCTTTTGGATTGACTGGTTGATCTCTTTGCTGTCCAAGGGGCTCTCAAGAGTCTTCTTCAGCATCATAGTTCTAAAGCATCAATTCTTCAGTGCTCCGTCTTCTTTATGGTCCAACTCTCACATCTGTATATGACTACTAGAAAAACCATAGCTTTCACTATAGAGACCTCTTTCAGCAAAAGGATGTCTCTGCTTTTAATGTGCTGTCTAGCTTGGTCATATTTTTTCTTCCAAGGAGCAAACATCTTTAATTTCATGGATATAGTCACCATCTGCAGTGATTTTGGAGCCATTGAAAATAAGTCTGTCACTGTTTCTATTTCTCCCCATCTATTTGCAATGAAGTGATGGGACCAAAAGCTATAATTTTAGTTTTTTGAATGTTGAGTTTTAAGCTAGCTTTTTTACTCTCCACTTTCACCTTCATCAAGAGACTCTTTAGTTCCTCTTCACTTTCTGCCATTAAGATGGCATCCTCTACATATCTGAAGTTATTCTTGATTCCAGCTTGTGCTTCATCCAGCCCAGCATTTCCCATGATGTACTCTGCAAATAACTAAAATAAGCAGGGTGACAATATGCAGCCTTGATGTATCCTTTTCCCAATTCAGAACCAGTCCATTGTTCTGTGTCCAGTTCTGACTGTTGCCTCTTGACTTGTATACAGATTTCTCAGGAGGCAATTCAGGTGGTCTGGTATTCCCATCTCTTTAAGAATTTTCCACAGTTTGTTATGAACCACACAGTCAAATGCTTTGGCATAGTCAATAAAGCAGAAGTAGATGTTTTTCTGAACTCTCTTGCTTTTTCAATTACCCAACATTTGTTGGCAATTTGATCTCTGGTTCCTCTGCCTTTTCTAAATCCAGCTTGTACACCTGGAAGTTCTCAGTTCATGTACTTTTGAAACCTAGCTTGAAGGATTTTGAGTATTACCTTACTAGCATGTAAAGTAGTGCAACTGTGTGATAGTTTATACATTCTTTGGCATTTGCCTTTCTTTGGGATTGAAATGAAAACTGACCTTTTCTAGTCCTGTGACCACCACTGAGTTTTCCAAATTTGCTGGTATATTGAGTGCAGCACTTTGACAGCATCCACATTTAAGATTTGAAATAGCTCAGCTAGAGTTCCATTATCTCCATTAGCTTTGTTTGTAGTAATGCTTCCTAAGGCCCACTTGATTTCATAGTCCAGGATGTCTGCCTCTTGGTGAGTCATCATCTCATGGTCGTTATCTGTGTAATGAAGCCCATTTTTTGTAAAGTTCTTATGTGTATTCTTGTCTTCTTCTGTTGTTAATATCTTCTGCTTCTGTTGGATACCAGAGATTTCCTCATTTACAACTTATAAAATCATAAATTTAATAATCAGGAATACTAGCTTAATGGCTGGGTCTTGGAGCAGACCTATACTGACTGTCAGTTGATACTGCCAAACATTTTTTGTTGTTATTATTATTTTACCAACTTACACTGTGACTAGTAACATGAGTTCTGCTATCTTCACATGCTGGTATTTAGAATCATTGTGATTTTAGATATTTTGTTGAATTTTAAAAATTTTATTGTTGTCCTTTTGATTTGCATTGCTCTAATGACACTTTTAGAACTAATACCCAAAAAAGATGTCCTTTTCATTATAGGGGACTGGAATGCAAAAGTAGGAAGTTAAGAAATACCTGGAGTAACAGACAAATTTGGCCTTGGAATGCAGAATGAAGCAGGCCAAAGACTAATAGAGTTTTGCCAAGAAAATGCATTGGTCATAGCAAACACCNGCTGAATTGAAGATATACAGAAAAACTATCTCAAATTAGGGTCCTTGCATATTTACTGATTGTAATAATAAGACTTTCCGCACTAGGGCTGAGTGTTCCCAGGGAACTCCTCAGATATCTGTGGAATAGTTTCAGTCATCCTCCTTGTCCAGAGTTCTTCTCCTGTCCCACTCAGAAAGGGTTTCTGGGAGACTTATTTAGTATTTCTGCATTTTTCTGATTAATAAGTCTTACAAATAGGTAGTTATTTTCATACAGATATACCATCTACATATTTTCTCTGATTATGTCTCCACAGACTTGCATATAAAACTTTTCTTCAAAGTTTTATTTCTTCAATTTCCCAGGATCCTTCTACATAAATGTTTACCCAATGAACTTAAGCCTTTTGGAAACTGATTCTCTAGTTCCTGAAATCATACTTACTCTAGAACTATTCCATGTGCCCTGTTTTGATTACATTTTATGTGATCCTCATAGTGTCTTGGATATATATACATATGTATCTCTTATAAATAAAAGTTAGTATATAAAGTTTTTTTGTATGTTTTTATTTTATTTTACTTTATTTTACTTTACAGTACTGTATTGGTTTTGCCATACATCAACATGAATCTGCCATGACATGAACATATATAAAGTTTTAATCAGTTCAGTCACTCAGTTGTGTCAAACTCTTTGTGACCCCATGAACCACACCATACCAGGCCTCCCTGTCCATCACCAACTCCTGGAGTTTGCCCAAACTCATGTCCATTGAGTCCTCTTTCACTTTCATCAAGAGGCTTTTTAGTTACTCTTCACTTTCTGCCATAAAGATGGTTTCATCTGCATATCTGAGGTTATTGATATTTCTCCCGGCACTCTTGATTCCAGCTTGTGTTTCTTCCTGCCTAGCGTTTCTCATGATGTACTCTGCATAGAAGTTAAATAAGCAGGGTGACAATATACAGCCTTGACATACTCCTTTTCCTATTTTGCACCAGTCTGCTGTTCCATGTCCAGTTCTAACTGTTCCTTCCTGACCTGCATATAGGTTTCTCAAGAATCCTCAGTCACAGTGAAAATATAAAATATCTTGTCTTTTACTTCTTTTCTCTTGACCAAATTTATGCATTAACAGCTGTGACCCTATATTTAAACACTACATATTGCTATGTTAGTTTAATTTTTTAACTTTTAAATTACCTTTTTTTCTTACTGTTTGAACATACTTGCCTTTGAGCAGTGTTGTGTGTGTTTGTGTGTGTGTGTGTGTGTGTGAGGTTATTGATATTTCTCCCGGCACTCTTGATTCCAGCTTGTGTTTCTTCCTGCCTAGCGTTTCTCATGATGTACTCTGCATAGAAGTTAAATAAGCAGGGTGACAATATACAGCCTTGACATACTCCTTTTCCTATTTTGCACCAGTCTGCTGTTCCATGTCCAGTTCTAACTGTTCCTTCCTGACCTGCATATAGGTTTCTCAAGAATCCTCAGTCACAGTGAAAATATAAAATATCTTGTCTTTTACTTCTTTTCTCTTGACCAAATTTATGCATTAACAGCTGTGACCCTATATTTAAACACTACATATTGCTATGTTAGTTTAATTTTTTAACTTTTAAATTACCTTTTTTTCTTACTGTTTGAACATACTTGCCTTTGAGCAGTTTTGTGTGTGTGTGTGTGTGTGTGTGTGTGTGTGCGTGTATGTGTATGTGTGTGTTTAATTCTGAAATAGCCTGTTCTGTGATGCATTCAAGGTCACAGTCTCTCTATCCTTGCCTTTGCCTACTGTACATAGGCAGAGCAATAAAACAGGTAATACTCTTACTCAATTGAGGTGCAGATCTCATTTCTGCTGAACATCTGTGCAGTATGACTCTCCACATTACACCCTAAACACCGATTTTTTGGTAATATTATCAACTTTACCTCTTTGCATTTTTATTTACATTGATATGACTCAACTGGGATATGCCATCGTTGAGGAATGCATAATTTTTAATGATATAAAATGTAGGAAAAACCATACTACTATCAGGAAAATGTCAGGTTAAACAATATAATAGAGAGTCACTAAATATTAGAAAATAGGCCACTTTGCTAGTTGGAGAATGATACTTAGGGACGAAAAAGATTGGATCATAATATTAGGAATGAAACTAGATCATTTTCTGTGATAATATTATATAGAATAGTGCTTTCTTTTCAGTTCTATTGTATCCTACTCAGAGATTTCATTGTAAGGCAATGTTGATTTCTAAAACAAATGAGTTAGAATTATGTAAATCTAAGGCAATGAACTTTGATGATTACCAAAAAATAGCAAGCTTAGCAACTTGCCTATTATTATTTTCAGACTGAAAGATATTTAAATTTGGGGGGGGGATTAGAACTTCTTTATATTCAAGTATAGAATATTCAGATAATTAGAAGAATGAAGCACCTCTAATTTATTAATGTTTTCTTTATTGATGATCAGTGTAAGTATTTATAGTAAGTTCAGGGACACAAATGAAATGGCTAGCTATATCAAACTCCCTGAATATTTGCTGCATTAAATCCCACTGCCCTGTTAACTGGATAGGTAACTGATTCCTTGATTGTTTATCTAGGAGTAGAAAGGGGGTACAAAATCCTCAGTAAAAAGTCATTCTTCTTAAAATACTATTCATATAATATGTAGTTTATGGTCCAAAAAGAAAAAAAAATTTTCCTTGATCTCTTGTCCAATAATATTTTCTGTCTACATATACTCACATACAACATCAGAAAAAGAGGAGTTACATTTTAAAAGAATTGCACGCATACAAAGAAGAAATGGCTTCTTAAATCCAATGATATATTTCCTTTAAGGTAGAACTTTGTGTAAATCTTTGCAAACCCCTTCATACTGAATTGGATTCTTTCTGTATTCCCATTAATTCCTAACAGCAGTTTGACATAACCCTTATTAAAATTAGACATTTCATGTCCTCCTGCATTCACAGATTTTGAGTTCCTTACCAAATGGACAGACTTCTTAATTCCTAGTAGAAACTAAACACTCAATAAATGATTTCTAAATAAGTTACCTTGATTCATGTTATATAATGGAGAAAGATATGAAAACTTCATAGTGTACAATAAGCTAATGACAGCACGGTTTTGCTTTCACTTTAGATTCTGCTGCTTACCTAAGATATGGAAAACTTTGCCAGAGAACAGCAGTAAAGGTAATTATAAAATTGAAAAGAAATTCCTATGAGAAAAGCCTAGTGTAATCAGTAACTGTGTTTCAGTGAGGATAACTACAAATATGTGTGAGGACAAGGTACTTAATAATAATCTGTTAACATGAAAGAAGCCCCTTGGAGATAGACCTTATGTTTGCAGTTTATATTTTCTTGAACACTCGTGAGAAATAAATCAGTATTAAATAACAATTATCCAAGATAGCTATTTCCATTGATCAAATTAAAAGTTATTAGGTTTTCATTTACTTTGGGCTATAAAACCATAGATTGTACCTATGCTATTAAAATTGTGTTTTAATTTGAGAAGACTATTTTTTCTTCTCTTTGAACCAAAGTATGTAAGATGCAAAATAACAAAATAATCTTTCTTTCTTTCTTTTTTTTTCACTGTTGGGGATTCTGATTATCATTCTTCCATGAATTGCTTTTTATGGTTATGCCTTCAAAAGCTATTTAAATTTTATCTAAATAAGGGGGAAAAAAACTCCAAATTTGTTTCTTCCAAAGACATTGAGTGAGATAGTGACATATACTACTTATTCATCGGCTGGAATACTTCTGAAAGTGTGGTGGCCAAAAAATATATGTATATATAACAGCAAAAATAATAAAAAAGAACAGATAGATCCTAAAATTTACCAACACAGCATGATAAAAATGAGAATTAAAGGAAGAGTCTCTATAGACTCTGTATCCACAAATGCAGTCAAATCCAGCTGTGGTCACTGACATTTTTTAATATTACAGGCTATTTTCCCATGCTTAGAGAAAAGGTCGGATTTTTTGAGTAGAGATGTTTGTAGATTTTATGGAATAATAAAATATTCAATGACTAGATTATAAAGCCCTTAATAAAATTTTAGAAGCATATAAATACTGAGAGATGTAGTCTATTGGGAAAAGAAAATACACACGCACACCCTTGACCTCTAGCAGCTTCACTGGTCTTCTTTTGGGAGAAGTAGGGAGGGGTTAAGGAGGTAAAATGACAAAATAGGAAGGGCAAATGCAGGTGTGATCCTGGAAACTATTTGCATTCTTTAGGAAAAAACAGAGATAATTATTGCTTTTTTTTCCCCCCTAAATAACTTAAGTACCATGACTTTCTCTGACAGCTCCCCTATATTAAATAATGACTGAAATCATTATTTAACATTTTCTTTAAAGAGAACATTATTTTAAAGTTACAGGCCATTGGTGTAAAATTCTCATTCACCCTATTTTGATCTATCTCACTGACATTCGTTTTGTCTAGGACACATTTTCTTTCATATTTCCCCATGGCTTTTATGCCATATACTGGAAATGACTAATGCCAATCGAGTGAAAAATCTATGGCTTGTTCTTGTATTTGTGTAAATAATATTAAAACATAAAAATTGCTGAAGTTTTTATGTAATGCCAAGAATACATATTTCACATGCAGAGAAAACTGCCCAGGGAGCAGGAGATTGGAAGGTACTTTGCAGAGCAGACTGTCAGAAGGGTGGCAGACAGGTCCTTTGAAGCTAATGTACTCAAATTTCCTGGGGCTGCTGCTGTCTTCCACAGGAGCAGCCTCTGAATTAGAAACATTTCTGTCTAATCCTGCAGAAGACAGATAAGTCTGCCAATTGAAACTGTGAAGTCCTGACAGCCAACGGCATTGGTTTTGTAATAGCAAAAGACTGATGTCGAAATATCAGAAATGGAATAGCATTCTCTGACAGCAAAAAACTAACATGTTTGACAAGAAATTGTAACCATGATTATTTCTAGTCAAACAAGATGTCTCTTCATTCAAAGCATCACATTTACCTTCATTGCCAAAGTTCAAGATTCATTTCATCACTGACATATTCTTTTTTCTTCCTCCTTATCAAGTTAAAAAACTTAGAGGCACATAGGTTTGATATATTTTACCAGGTAACAACGTTTGCTATTTTCTTTTTAATAAGGACCACAATAAAAAGAAAAATACAGTGTTCCCCCACTGTGTTCAATCTTATCTCTATACTCATTTATAAAATCTGCTCCATTTAACCATCAAGTCTCTGCACATTTCGATTTTAAAGAAGTTTTTATTCCAGTATCTATCAAATTTGAGCCCCTTTCAGATCTCTTTTTTTTTCCTATTCGATCTCATAGCCTATCTAGTTGTTACCCATTAGCCTTAAATACCTTTTTGATAGATTAGACTATCTGGACTGGCCTGATATAAGTGAGAAAAGAAATATCACCATTTTAAAATACAATATCAGAAAATTAACCAAACTATAGTGAGTAAAAAAAATAGAACTTATCTATTATTCCCTTAGATATTAAATGTAGGCAGGTGATACTTAAATCTCCTGACTTTGGGTAATCTACTTGTATATTTTTCTCCAGGTTTTAGAAACCTGCAAAATAATTTATCAGAACCAAAGTACCACTTTTTAGAGCAGAATTTTATTGTGTGGAAATGTTTAGAGATTTTTCCAATGAATTTTAAGAATAATTATAAAACAAGTGCCAAATGAATAGCAAACTTTATTTTAGAAACTTTTATATAAATAAATAAAATATATAAAGTATATACATAAATTTCATTACAATTTTCTCTAATGAAAATGTATCTTTCAAGTATATATAAATGTAAAGCATATTATTTATCAGCTATTATTAAGAGTGAAGATTTCAAGAGGTACAAAATATTATTTCATCTTAAAGATGCTGTTGCTGCTGCTGCTGCTAAGTCGCTTCAGTCGTGTCCGACTCTGTGAGACCCCATAGATGGCAGCCCACCAGGCTCCCTCATCCCTGGGATTCTCCGGGCAAGAAACTGGAGTGGGTTGCCATTTCCTTCTCCAATGCATGAAAGTGAAAACTGAAAGGGAAGTTGCTCAGTCGTGTCCGACTCTTAGCGACCCCATGGACTGCAGCCTACCAGGCTCCTCTGTCCATGAGATTTTCCAGGCAAGAGTACTGGAGTGGGGTGCCATTGCCTTCTCCGATAGTTGTCTGAAATATAAACATGTTTGATGTAGCTGCTGTTCAAATATTTTAGCGGAAAAACAAAAAACAAAATATATAGTACATGATTATTTTATCTTGTTATAGTGAGTGGTAGGCTGCGGTCCATGGGGTCGCGGAGAGTCAGACACGACTGAGCGACTTCCCTTTCACTTTTCACTTTCATGCATTGGAGAAGGAAATGGCAACTCAGTCCAGTGTTCTTGCCTGGAGAATCCCAGAGACGGCGGAGCCTGGTGGGCTGCCGTCTATGGAGTCACACAGAGTCGGACACGACTGAAGTGACGCAGCAGCAGCAGTGAGTGACAATTTTCTGTTTTTAGTTTATCAAATATCTCTAAGTCAAAAACAGTTTAAAATGTGTCCCAGTTAACTACACTTTTAAGTTTTTTAAAAATTATTTAAAGTCTGATAAATACTGTGTGTTATGAAAAATAACAAAAGTTATCACAATATACAGCCATGTACCCACACATTTTGCCAGCATGCAAATTCATAGTATATTTTAAATAAAACTTATTTCACATGTTGTTCTGAATTGTGGCAACATTATATAAACTATGGAAACATGAACCACTAACTCAAAGTCTATATTTCCCAAATTATT
The DNA here is from genome assembly GCA_006408695.1 of Aepyceros melampus. NCBI lineage: Eukaryota > Metazoa > Chordata > Mammalia > Artiodactyla > Bovidae > Aepyceros > Aepyceros melampus. Next base: position 38,360 of record SJXQ01007284.1, read on the forward strand.
GATGTTAGCTTATTACACTATTGTGGGCATATTTTGTATGACAAATTTCATTGTATAAATATAGCATTGTTTTCTAAAATGATTTGCTATCATGGAGCTTATAAAATTTGCATATGGCTTATCCCCTTTGAGACTAAATGCTAGGTGTCTGGCATTATTTCATTTCAAAGCTGCTGCTGCTGCTGCTAAGTCGCTTCAGTCGTGTCTGACTCTGTGCAACCCCATAGATGGCAGCCCACCAGGCTCCGCTGTCCCTGGGATTCTCCAGGCAAGAACACTGGAGTGGGTTGCCAGGTGTATGGTTAGAGAAGAAATCAGGAAAAGTGTAAATCACTAAAAATTCGGTATATTTTAAGAATATCATTTAGTCTAAATGACATATTCTACAGATAAAACTTGGGCTTTCACTTTAAAGAGTATAATAAAAAATCAAGGCTCTATAATTTATTATTTACCTAGCTCTTTACAACTAATTACTTACCTAAATTTCTTTCCCCATCTGAGAAACCCACGTGTTGATAGTTCAGCTTGAACCTAATCCATATTCACCACTGGGATTTACAAAGGTATGGATTTGTAGCATGAGGAAGGACAGGTCCTAGAGCAAACTAGATCCGTAGGCTTAGTTACCATGGTTACAACCAGAAAACGGTGGGTTTGACACTTTTATTGTCTTTATGCTGATCTTCTTGTCCAGCTCCCCTGACAATTCTCCTGATTCTGATAGCTCTGATTAGCTTTAAGAATATAGGAAAGATCTGACTTATATGCAAATCATTAACTACTCTAAGCATAAAATGGCAAAACTTTAGGACCAAGGGTGGGTAAAAGATTCCTGAACTTTATCAAGCTGTTTCAGTTATTCACATCTTTGGTTAATTCTTTCAGGAGAATATTCAGGTTTTCTTCACTCAACACTTATTTTGCTTGCCTATTTGAAGTCAGGCAATGTGCTTGACATTAAAATGTACAGAATTGCGTAAAATACAAGACATGTATTTTAGTAAACTTGTGGAACAATAGCTCCTGATTTAGCTCTTCCTTATAATTAGTTGTGGGTTTTTTTTGTTGTTGTTACTTGTACATCTCTACCACCATTGCTGCTAATGATACTATCTTAATAATATGAATTATTCAAACAAAATTTCTGTTGGACTGTTTTTCTTTTCTAAAGTCTCAGAGCCCATGGTTCACTTAAGGATTTTCCATGAGTTTCTATGGTTTGTTATCACCACTGATTCCCAATGTTTTATTATCCATTTTAGCTCCAGATACATGTTTCAGGCTGTATACTGGTTACCATATAGATGTACCATAGGCATTTCCAACTCAGGATGTCCCAAATTGAGTAGATCATTCATAATCTTTTATTCAACCATACCCAGTCTGTTACCTAGTTGCATCAAGTATATTTTAAACATATATTTTTATTATCTTTTCATATTCACTTTTATTTATGGAACATCAGATTTTATCATTTTTACCTCAGCTGTTGCAATTTATTTCCCATTTCTCCAGTTATTGTAAAAAGAAAGTTTTCTAATTCCCGTATGGTTAATTGGCTAATTTTCTTTTGGGAACCTGTCTCCTAGGTGGGATATGAGGTCACTTCACTTTGAATCTCTTATCAGACTATATCCTATCTATGCATGTGTGTACATGTTAAGTCGCTTCAGTTGTGTCTGACTCTTTGCAACCCTATGGACTGTAACCTGCCAGGCTCCTCCATCCATGCGATTCTCCAGGCAAGAATACTGGAGTGGGTTGTCATGTCTTCCTCCAGGGAATCTTTTGTAGCCAGGGATAGAACCCATGTCTCTATGTCTCCTGAATTGGCAGGCAGGTTCTTTACCATTAACACCACCTGGGGAGACTGGATTACTCAATACATCATTAACAATAATCACACTCTTCCCATAATCTTGAATTCTAGCACATAAATTCACATCCACTATTTTACCAGGTGACTTCCTCTCACAATATGACTCCAAGAATTGTTTGACCCTATCAGGGTAAGTAATTTATTCCCTCTTTAGTCCCCTCAAGTCTTTAGTTTTGCTCCTTTTGCACCCTAAATTATTATATTCAAACTTGGCAGTCTCTCCATTTTTATAACTTTCCTGGCAAATTCCTAACTATGGAAAAATAATTTTGCCTATTTTAAACGTCTACCATCACAGATGAATGTAACTAGAGAAAACACGTATATGCTCAGCCATTCTATCTGTTCTTTCTTAACATTAAGACCACCAACTTCAAATGGACCTTAGTCCATTAACTCTTCCATTCTGTGGGTGACTATTTCATAGTTTCACATCTTGCTCAATTGTTCAATACCTTCTCCTCCTTTGTTATTTTCCACTGATTATGTAGATTCTATTTAAAGTTACAGTAGAAGTAACTTTAAAAAGACCTTCACAAGCTCCCACCATCACGTGTACTATGTCAACATCCAAGTACTCTCCTTCCACTTCTATTGTTTAGTCACTCAGTTGTGTCCATCTATTTTGAGACCTCATGGACTGCAGTCCCCCGGCTCCTTTGTGCATCCATTGGATTTCCCAGGTAAGAATACCGGAGTTGATTGCCATTTCCTTCTCCAGGGGATCTTCCTGATTAAGGAATTGAATCTGCATTTCCTCCATTGAAGATGGATTCTTTTACCACTGAGCCACTGGCCAAGTCTTCAGACTATGCTTCTACCAAAGGCCAGCAATTCCATTTGTATACTGTATCATCCTGCCTATTCATGGACATCTCATCATCTACTGTCACCTCACTTGCATCATTATGATTTCTCTATGTTGGATACTTTACATCAGCATTCAAACATGTTTAAATTTCTTCTTTGGTAACACAAATCATCTCTATTCAACATCTTGTACAGGTAACTGCTTTCTTTTATGAGAGCAATCCTTGGAATTGGTCAAGGTGTAATTCCTCTCGCCATTATTTTTTTTTTTACTATTTATTTATGTTGGTTGTGCTGGGTCTTCAGTGTTGCACAGGCTTTTCTCTAGTTGTGTTGAGTGGAGACCTCTCTGTAGTTGCATTGCACAGACTTATTGCGGTGGTTTCTCTTGTGGAGCATGGGCTCTAGAGTGTGCATCTTCATTAGTTGTGACAAATGGGCTCAGTAGTGGTGACTTGAAGATTCTAAAGCACAGGCTCTCATTAATTGTGCTGTGTGGGCTTAGTTGCTCTGCAGCACGTGGGTTCTTTCCAAACCATGGATCGAACATATGTCTCCAACATTGGCCGGCAGATTCTTTAACACTGAGCCACCAGGGAAGCCATCTCATTCTTTCTTGCAACCACTTTAATTAGGTTTTTGCTCCCATTGTTACATGTAAACAGTTCTTGACAGGCTCATCAATCTCCGTGGTATTCAATCCAATGGTCACTTTGAAGTCCTCATTTATTTGATCTCTCAGCAGCATTGAAAACACTCTATTTTGAAGCACTTCAAAAACTCTGCTTTCCAGAGTCTATATTCCTTATTGTGGCTCTTTCCTAGTGTATCTCTTTTCCAGTTTCTTTCTTTTTTTTCCCTTCATTCCTTGCTAGAGTTAAACTTTTCTGTTTGAAGACTAGCAAGAAAATTCTGTCTTGCACCCTTTCCTGGTGGTCTTATCCAGTTTAATAACTACATATAACATCTGCATATTGAAAACTCTCAAATTATATAGAGAGAGCAGATCTTCTCTCTAGAACCTCACATTGTGATTTTTGCTGCCTATTTAGCATCTCTGCTTGCATGATCAATGGCCATTTCAAGTATAACATTCCCCTATTCTATGTTGTGCTGTGCCCAGTTGCTCAGTTGTGTCCGACTCCTTGCAAACCCGTGGACGGTAGCCCATGAGGCTTCTGTGTCCATGGCATTTTCCAGGCAAGAATACTGGAGTGGGTTGCCATTTCCTATGCCAGGGGATCCTCCTGACCCAGGGACTGAACCCACATCTCATGCATCTCCTGCATTAGCAGGCAGCTTCCTTACTACTGCACCACCTATGAAGCACATATTTAGTGTTACTGAATTTTTCTCCCAGTACCACCTGTTCCTCATGCAATTTTCTTCAACTTGGTTTATGGAAACTCCATTTCCCCCATTTCTTTTACCCCAAATCTGCTAAATGATCTCCTTCTTGCCCACCCCATGTACAATTCATCCATTTATCATATCAGCTAGACTATATCCTACTCTTCCATTGCTATCACTTGATCCAAGGCAAATGGCCCCTCACTTCGATTATTTTGGTAACATCTCATCTAGTCTCTCTGTGTCTATCTTGCCTCTTACATTAGCTTGTTTTCAAAGCAGCAACCCATATGATTCATTTGAAATACACATAAAATCAAGCTGTAACCAAGCAGGATCCTATGGGGCCTTCCCTAGAGAGACCTCCCTCCCCCATATGCTCAGCTATAGCTCCCTAGTGAAGTACCCAGATAATAGCATCTGATGCTGATTTCATGAGTTGCTTTACATATGCAAAAAACCACCCCCAAATGAAACAGATTACCTGATGACCAAGAGGTCATAGCTCCCTTCCTGGAGACTGAAGACTGATCTTGAATTCCTATGACACCTCCCTGTTACCTCACCAACCACCAATCAGAGAATTGTGCACAAGCTGATCACAAACCCTATGACTCCACTCCTTCACCTTGCCTTTAAAAATGCCTCCATGAAGCTCATCTAGGAGTTTAATTTTTTTGACCATTAGCTGCGGTGGATGCCCTGCAATAAACCTGCACTTTCTTACACCACAATTAACTGTTGGTAGATTGATTTATTACACAGACCGGTGAGCAGACCTACATTTGACTCAGTAACAAAGCCACTCCTTGCTCAAAATCATCAATTGACTTCTTATCAAGATGAAGACCAAAATTTTTACAATGGTCTACTCTGTCTGGCTCCTACTTATTTCTGTGATCTTACCTTTCATCTGTGAGCTTCAATAGCTATATTCTTAACCTTTTGATCTTCACTTACTCTTTAAAATGTTACTATCTCAACAAGGCCTTTCCTGACCATAATACTTCAAATTTTAGCCTTACTCACAATAGCACTTTATACTTTTTGAAATATAAATTTATTTATTTTAATTGGAGGTTAATTACTTTACAATATTGTATTGGTTTTTCCATACATCAACATGAATCTGCCATAAGTATACACGTGTTCCCCATCCTGAACCCCTCTCCCTCCTTCCTCCCCGTACCATCTCTCTGGGCCATCCCAGTGCACCAGCCCCAAGCATCCAGTATCATGCATCAAACCTAGACTGGCAATTCTTTTCATATATGATATTATACATGTTCCAATGCCATTCTCCCAAATCTTCCCACCCTCTTCCTCTCCCACAGAGTCCAAAAGACTGTTCTATACATCTGTGTCTCTTGCTGTCTCACATACAGGGTCATTGTTACCGTCTTTCTAAATTCCATATATATGCATTAGTATACTGTATTGGTGTTTGTCTTTCTGGCTTACTTCACTCTGTATAATAGGCTCCAGTTTCATCCGCCTCATTAGAATTGATTCAAATGTATTCTTTTTAATGGCTGAGTGATACTCCATTGTGTATAGAACCACAGCTTTCTTATCCATTCATCTGCTGATGGACATCTAGGTTGCTTCCATGTCCTGGCTATTATAAACAGTGTTGCAATGAACATTGGCATATGCATGTCTCTTTCAATTCTTGCCATGTTTTTAGCAATATTTTTAGCATCTGATGAACTGTATATTTTGCTATGGGTTTCTTATGCATTTCATTCCCACTTCCACTGCTAACCATCCATTTGAAATGTAAACCCCATGAGGGCAGGGGTTTTTATTTCATTTGCTTGTGTGTCTAGAACAGTGCTTATAGATAATAATGTAGTATTTATTGAAGAAAGAAATTAATAGACGAGCAGAGTTGAAGGAAAAAATGATGCATTCTCCTAATTTGTGAAAAGATCACATGTTTATCTAGCTTTAAGAGGACTTTCCTTGCTCCACTTGGGGAATGAAGTAGAGGCCATGATGGCACTGCTATACCGGCTTGAAGAATCTGAAAATTTAGTCTTAAGAAGCCACTGGCACCCCACTCCAGTACTCTTGCCTGGAAAATCCCATGGACGGAGGAGCCTGGTAGGCTGCAGTCCATGGGGTCTCTAAGAGTCAGACATGACTGAGCAACTTCACTTTCTCTTTTCACCTTCATGCATTGGAGAAAGAAATGGCAACCCACTCCAGTGTTCTTGCCTGGAGAATCCCAGGGACAGGGGAGCCTGGTGGGCTGCCATCTATGGGGTCGCACAGAGTCGGACATGACTGAAGTGACTTAGCAGCAGCAGGAGCAACAGGGTAATTGAACCATTACAATTTTTGCTTGGGAAGTCATCTTACATACTGGTGTTAGTACTTCATAAGGAATGGTAGATTTTCTTGCTTTGTTTTGGATATTAAAAAATCACTGCAGAAACTGGAGACTGGGTGTTAGGTATTTTTAGGGGATACTTTCTGTGTTTCAGAATGATATTTTCTACCTTCTGTTCATTAATAGAAAATTTAAAACCCAATTTGTAGCTCATCTTCAAGAATATAACACTAGATAAATCCACTTGTATATATCTAATTCACAAGGGGTTCATTTCAGAAATAAGGCAATAAAAATAGTAACACTTCTTAAATATACCTAAACAGTTCTCAGAATAGCATTGTTTAATTATTTAGCAATATTTTGGGGATTTAGTGGTGGTAGCTCAGTTCAGCCATCCTCCCTGGTGATAAGCAAATGAACCACAACATGATACAAAGAGATTAAATGGACAACATTCATTTCCCACTTGTTACATAAATGTTCCTAGTGTTCAGTATAATGAAGAAGGAAATCAGCAGTAGGGGCAGACAACAGAGTGAACCACAGGGCCAGATTAAGCTATTGAGATGTTCTGGAGAAATATAATAAGGATTTCTGATTTTGAATATGAGGGTAAGCTCATACAGACTACAGATGCTGTTTTTAAATTCAAAAATTTGAGATGTTTAGAAGAGTATCAAATGTTTGATGGCTCTAAGAACTATGTGTAGCAATTAACACAAACTCTGAGAAATGTTTGGGGAATGGTGATGGTACACAACACCTGCCTGGTGCAGGAGAGCTCTGGGGCCAATAGAAGAGGAAGGGGGAATCAAGTACACAAAATAAACTTGGGCCTGCTTGATCTATATTATGTTCAAAGAACTTGGCTTCCTCATTTCTCTTAAGCCTGGATTTATTAATTTCCTATTTTCCAGAAGTCAGTTTATGAACACATGAATTTAGAGAACATTGGCAGAATCCCAACACTTTTTTTCCAGCCTTATAGCTATATCTAACCTGTAGTTACAGACATAACCTATACATTTTATTGAGGCTAAACAACTTTTTAATAAATGTTTTAAACACAAGGAAAAACATTTCAAAACCAAACATTCATAGCAAAAATTTACCTTCACAGAGTGAGTGTGGAGCAGAATTTCAATCACTTGTAGGAAGGATTTCAGTTCACCACTCTCCTCAATCGATCTTTTCCTGTCCGATGAACACCTCCACGTGTGGAACTTTTAAAAGTAAATTCTAATTTGGTGATAGACTCTTAGTACTTGTGGGAAAAAATCACACATAACAAATTTAAATCATTAAAATTACAAAATATGTCTATTTTTAAAAGCAGCAGATTTTCTTAAGGAGAGTGAAAATAGATTATTTAGTACATTCAGTGTAGCATTTTAAGTCAAATGATGCCTGCACTTTTGCTGATGACTCAGACACTTTTGATGAATTCTGGATATTCACCTCACTGTTTCTCAGTTTCTGTTTTCATTCGTTCCCTCAGTGAAACATACATCATCACTTCAATATTTACAACCTGGGCTGTGACTCTCCAATTACAGATAATCAGAATTGAGATCTGTGTTTCCAGAGCTCAGGGGAAGAATGCCAATAAAGGCTCACACCCTGTATTTCTAAATAATGAAAAATTCAAACCTTTTAACTTTGGCAAATAGTTCTTCACATCTAGAAGAAGGCCAGGCTAAAATATATAATTTCAGACTCAAGATTTTTTCACTAGGGAATGACAGCAGAAGGAGAACCAGTTCCCTGTCTCAAATGTGCTGTCCTTATCTTCCAGTTCCCCAGTCTACCTTGACCACTGTGTGCATATCCATGTTTATGTGCATGGCTTAGGCTGCCTGGTTTCTGCAGTCCTAGCTCTGTCAGATACTCATGCAAGTACCTGCTTTATACCTAGTGATTTGAATGTTAGAAGTGAGTAGGCACTGGGAGTAGAGTTAGAGTCATTTAGACAAGGACTTTTGGGATTCCCAGAAACCTATGATATGGCCTAAAGGAGGAGGCATGGGATACAAGTGGAAACATCCTTTAGAGCTTGAAACTCTTTGCTCCATAGAGTCATGGAGTGTCAAAATCCCAGAGGAGGAACTCAATGGATTTCTTAGGCGATTTCTCAGGTATAAGGATGCTACTGGTTAGCCTACAGTTCGGAGGTCTTTAAAATAAGGGGTGTATATATATATATATATGTGTGTATATATATATATATATATATATATATATACATACACACATATATATGTCTTACTGATAGGAGTAAAAAAAAACTTGATAAAATGATTTTACAATTTTTATCAATTATACTAATACCATGTTATTATTACTACTACTATATTATTATTACTGAAATTTGTGTATTATCTTTGATGTTTAAAAATTTTTTTAACAATTTTATTGAGGTATAGTTGCTTCTGTTTTTCAGTAGTTAAGTCGTGTCTGACTCTCTGTGACTCCATGGACTGCAGCATGCTAGTCATCCTTGTCCTTCACTATCTCCTGGAGTTTGCTCAAACTCATGTTCATTGAGTCAGTGATGCCATCCAACCATCTCATCCTCTGTTACCCCCTTCTCCTCTTGCCCTCAATCTTTCCCAGTATCAGGTCTTTTCAATTGAGTCAGCTCTTAGCATCAGGTGGCCAAAGTATTGGAGCTTCAGCACCAGGCATTTCGATGAATATTCAGGATCGATTTCCTTTAGGATTGACTGATTAGATCTCCCTGCAGTCCAAGGGACTCTCAAGTGTCTTTTCCAACACCACAGTTTAGAAACATCAGTTCTTCAGTGCTCAGTTTTCTTTTGGAGAAGGTGATGGCACCCCACTCGAGTATTCTTGCCTGGAAAATCCCATGGATGGAGGAATCTGGTGGGCTGCAGTCCATGGGGTCGCAAAGAGTCAGACACGACTAAGCGACTTCACTTTCACTTTTCACTTCCATGCATTGGAGAAGGAAATGGCAACCCACTCCAGTGTTCTTGCCTGGAATATCCCAGGGAAAGGGGAGCCTAGTGGGCTGCCATCTATGGGGTCACACAGACTTGAACACGACTGGAGCAACTTAGCTTAGCAGTTTTCTTTACGGTCCAACTCTCACATCCATACATGACTACTGGAAAAATCATAGCTTTGACTAGATGGACTTTTGTTGGCAAAGTAATGTCTCTGGTTTTTACTATGTTGTGTAGGTTGATCTTTGTTGGCAAAGTAAAACACTGTCTAGGTTTGGCATTGCTATTCTTCCAAGGAGCAAGCATCTTTTAATTTTGTGGCTGCAGTTACCATCTACAATGTTTTGGAACCTATGAAAATGAAACCTGATACTATTTCCACATTTTCCCCATCTATTTGCCAAGAAGGGGTAGGACCAGGCACCATGATCTTAGATTTTGAATGTTGCATTTTAAGACATCTTTTTCACCCTCCTCTTTCACCTTCATCAAGAGGCTCTTTAGTTCCTCTTCACTTTCTGCCATTAGGGTGGTATCATCTGCATATCTGAGGTTATTGATATTTCTCCTGGATATCTTTATTCCAGCTTGTGATTCATCAAGCCCAGTGTTTCACATAATGTTCTCTGCATATAAATTAAATAAACAGGTTGACAATATACAGCTTTGACATTCTCCTTTCCCAATTTGGGACCAGTCCATTGTTCCATCTCCAGTCTAACTGTTGCTTCTTGACCTGCATACAGGTTTCTCAGGAAGCAGGTAAGGTGGTCTGGTATTCCCATCTTATTAAAAATTTTCCACAGTTTGTTGTAATCTACACAGTCAAAGGCTTTAGCATACTCAATTAAAGAGAAGAAGATATTTGCTTGGAATTCCCTTGCTTTTTTTATGATCCAGCGTATGTTGGCAATTTGATCTCTAATTTCTCTGCATTTTCTAAATCCAGCTTGTACATATGGAAGTTCTTGGTTCTCGTATTGCTGAAGCCTAGCTTGAAGGATTTTGAGCATAATTCTTGCTGGTATGTGAAATGAGTGCAATTGTATGGTAATTTGAACATTCTTTGGCATTGGCCTTCTTTGGGATGGGAGTGAAAACTGATCTTTTCCAGTCCTGTGGCCACTGCTGAGTTTCCAAATTTGTTGGCATATTGAGTGCAGCACTTTGACAGTATCATCTTTGGGATATGAAATAGCTCAGCAGAATTCCATCTCCTTCACTAGCTTTGTTCATAGTGATGATTCCTAAGGCCCACTTAACTTCACACTCCAGAATGTCTGGTTCTTGGTGAGTGACCACACTCCAATGGTAATCTGGGTCATTAAGAGCTTTTTTGTACAGTTCTCCTGTGTATTCTTGCCCCTCTTCTTAATCTCTTCTGCTTCTGTTAGTTACTTACCATTTTTCTCCTTTATTTTGCCTCTATCTGCATGAAATGTTCCCTTGGTATCTCCAATTTTCTTGAAGAGATCTCTAATCTTGCCCATTCTATTGTTTTCCTCCATTTATTTGCATTTTCACTTAAGAAGGCTTTCTTATCTCTCTTTGCTATTCTCTGGAACTCTGCATTCATTGGAAATATTTTCCTTTTCTCCTTTGCCTTTCACTTCTCATCTTTTCTCAACTATTTGTAAGGCTGGCTCAGACAACCACTTTGCCTTCTTGCATTTCTTTTTCTTGGGGATGGTTTTGGTCACCACCTCCTGTAAAATGTTACAAACCTGTCTGTAGTCTTCACACACTGTCTACCAGATCTAGTCCCTTGAATCTATTCATCACCTCCACTGTATAATCATGAGGTATTTGATTTAGGTCATATATTAATGGTCTAGTGGTTTTCTGTACTTTCTTCAAATTAAATCTGAATTTTTAAATAAGGAGCTGATTATCTGAGCTACAGTCAGCTCCAGGTCTTGTTATTACTGACTGTATAGTTTCTCCAAGTTTGGCTGCAAAGAATATGAGTGAATGAGTGAAAGTCACTCATTCATGTCCAGCTCTTTGTGACCCATGGACAATACAGTCCATGGATTTCTCCAGGTCAGAATACTGGAGTGGGTAGCCTTTCCCTTCTCCATTGGATGTTCCCAACCCAGGGATTGAACCCAGGTCTCCCGCATTGCAGGCAGATTCTTTACCAGCTGACCACCAGGGAAGCAAAGAATATAATCAATTGGATTTCAGTACTGATCATCTGATGATATCCATGTGTAGAATTGTTTCTTGTGCTGTTAGAACTGAGTGTTTACTATGACCAGTGCATTCTCCTGGAAAAATTCTATTAACCTTTGTCCTGCTTGATTTTGTACTCCAAGGCCAAACTTGGCTGTTATTCCAGGTATCTCTTGACTTCCTTTTGCATTCCTGTCCCCAATGATGAAAAAACATCTTTATAGGGCTTCATAGATCCTTTCAACTTCAGCTTATTGAGCATTAGTGTTTGAGGCATAGATTTGGAGTGGTGTGATGCTGAATGGCTTGCCTTGGATATGAATTGAGATCATTCTGTCATTTTTGAGATTGCAACCAAGTACTACATTTCAGACTCTTGTTGACTATGAGCACTACTCCATTTTTTCTAAGGGATTCTTGTTTACAGTAGTAGTTATAATGGTCATCTGAATTAAATTTGCCATTCCTGTGCATTTTATTTCACTGACTCCTAAAATGTCAATGTTCACTCTTGTCATCTCCTGTTTGGCCATATTCAATTTACCTTGATTCTTGGACTTAATATTCCAGGTTCTTATGCAATATTGTTCTTTATAGCATCAAATTTTACTTTCTCCACCAGATACAACTACAACTGGGCATCATTTCTGCTTTGGCTTAGCCTCTTCATTCTTTCTGTAGCTATTTCTCCACTCTTCCCCAGTAGTCTATTGGGCATCTACTGACCTGGGGAGTTCACCTTTCCATGTCATATCCTTTTGCCTTTTCACACTGTTTATGGGGTCCTCAAGGCAATAATACTAAAGTGGTTTGTCATTCTCTTCTCCTGTGGACCACGTGTTGCCAGGCCCTAACTCTGGGACATGCCCTTCATCTGCTCACTGTAGCTGGATGATATGCCTGGTGCCCTGGATGTCCCACTGTTAGCCCTCATTGAGTATTTAAACCTTGATTGGCCATCAGGTATTGGTCAGTGTGCAGCCAGTTATTGAGGTAAAGAGAGGCTAGGAAGAGGAGAGGCTAGGAAGTGTGTGTGGGGAAGGCTGGAGCTGATGTTGGAAGACTCTCAGCAGCAGAAATCATCCCAGCCTCACTGCTGCCACTGGCTGCCCTGGAGCTGATCTGCCACGCAGGAGCTGCTCTTATTGAGGTATAAGTGGTATTTTAAGAAATCCATACATGTCTAACATATATTATTTGAGTTTGAACATATGCATACATCCATATTGTATGAAATCTTTAAGAAAACACAAATTTTCTCTATAATATATAAACAGATAAATATCATATGGGTTAGATACCAGTTTTGTAGCTCTAGACTATTACTCTTATTTTTTCCCTTAATCCAAGTTCCTAAAATCCTAAAAATGTCACTGAGTGAGGGATATTGATAGAGCATTCATGAAATGTGACTAGTAGAGTAATTGAATCCACACAATTCATTTAACTAGTAAGGGGACTCTAATAGCTTCTGGAGGGACTTATATATGTCTTTTCCTTATACAGGTGCTGGATTTGGTTACTTCATAGAATGAGTAGGGATGTTATATAATTTAGCATTAAGGAAAAAAAATTATTTTTTATCTCAGTGAATTTCTTCTCTAAAGTAATAGATTAAGGGATGTTTTGATGTTACTGAAAAGTTAAAAATCTCACTAAAATTATGAAATCTAAAAATTACAATCATAGAATCTAAATTTAGTGTTCATGCCATTTAGATTCTCTTGTTAAATTCCTCATTACAGTAGAATATTGGTTTTGATTTAGCAAGATTACATGAAGTTATCAAAATGTTCTAAACAATTGATTTTATTCAGAAGTGACTTATGTCTTCTGCTTTGTTCAAAGTTAGATCAATATGGTTTTAATCAACATGTGTATTATTAAGTCCAGGTTTTGCTCATTATTTAAATAATAATTTAAAACTTAATTGTAATTATAATGTATTTACTTCAGTTTTATTGATATATAATTGAAATACACCACTATATAAATTTAAATGTACAGAATAATCATAATCATATCATGAAGTGATTACCATAATCTTAGTTAACATCTGTCATCTCACAGATGATAGAAAAAAAACAAAAATGAAAAATTATCATTTTTGTTAATATTTTAAAAAGTAAGCTGTCTCACAGCATTAATATCACAAGGAAAAGAACTGGAAAAATTAAATTTGTGTATGTGACATAATGGAGGATGACTCAAAATAGTGAGATTACAGTCATTTGCATTAAACAACTTAGCTATACTGGACTCCCTGATGGCCCAGACAGTGAAGAGTCCACCTGCAGAGCAGGAGATCAGAGTTCAATCCCTGGGTTGGGAAGATCCACTGGAGTAGGAAATCGTAACCCTCTCCACTATCTTGCCTGGAGAATTCCATGGACAGAGGAGCCTGAGTGGGCAATAGTCCATGCAGTCACAAATAGTTGGATATGACTGAGATAATTTTTGCTTTCATGGTCATGCAGAGATACTTTTGACTGCCTTCATATTGGGAAACAGTTTATGAAACTCTTCTTGTGTACATATCATACCTTGGATGCTATCAGGGGGAAATACTGTCCACTAAACTGTGTGAGTTAATTGAGAATGTCAAATGCAAGTATTGACTATGTAGAAATTGCAGGTAATAAGGAAAAAATGAAAATCAATTATTCTAAGGTGGAAGAAAATGCATGTTATACCTGGTGGCTTTGTTTAATGAAAACTGTGAAACTGCATGTTAAAAAGTCATATGCAAAAGAAGAGAAATACACAGGGAGATGGATTTGCATCCAGATTTCTCCCCTAATTAGCGTCCCTTATTGAGATTATATGAACAAGTTGTAATGGGACTAATGAGTTAAATGCTGTTAGATTAGAGAATTGTGGTCAGGATTATGTCGTTGATATGAAGTGTTAATACTGAGGTGTAGGTAGAAGGGAGGCAAGGAAGTCAGGGCACTGTGAGGTAAGTGTATTAAATGGGCTATTCACACATTAACATGGGGGTTCTCAATTCTGCCTGTATACAAGTACTTCAAGAACTAAATGCTTTAGTTCTACCCAAACCAGTTTAATCAGACTCTCTGGTAGTAGTTTCTGCATAGTTTTGTGTTTTAAAACTCCCTGCAGCCAGGTTGAGTAATATAAATTTAGCATTATGATAGAAATAGGAAAAGGAGAGTTGTCACTGAGAAAGATACCTAAGTCTTCAAAAAAAAGAAAAACAACTGCAGCTGTTACTATGATATCATTAGTCAATAAATTATTTTGTACCCACTAACCACCATAAAGGAGAATAATAAAGGCAGAATACAAAATGTTTTATATTCTAGGACTATAACCATAAATACAAATACCATATACTAAGTCCATTTTAAATATAAAAATGTAAACTTTTTTTAATAAACATGATAGGATTGTGGGGTAAAATATTTAATTTTCTTTGAAGTTACCATCATGGTGCTCTAATAAATGTTCCTGAAAATAAAATTTAAGATGTTGCTTTTAAAAAAAATTGGTTTACCAACATGAGGCATCTTCATTTATCTTTTAATCAAGACTCCTTGGTAACCAAACTCATGGAAAGGAAACAAAAATCATTTCTGTAGAGAATTATTTCATTTATTCCTTAAAAAACACATCAAAACCTGGCTAGATTTCCTTTACTTCCCTCTAGGAAATGCCAGTGTCATTACTACACCTGCTCATCCAGTAAAGCTGACTCTTCAAGTTCCTTCTTCCATCTCAAATCCTTCTTGTATTTGTACTTCTCAATGCAGTCATGGCAGGAGGCAACTCTATTTAACAAGCAAGTTTTTGACCAACCACTGTCCTACTATGTTGTGGACATTCTTAAAGATACAAGGGATATCAAGACTGAAAGGTCAATATTACAAGGCTATGAAAAACATAAAATTTGGACTCATGGAAGCCTGAGTTCAAATATTACTCCCATCTTTAACTGCCAATATACAACAAACACCACTCACACTGTTCAGCCTTCCTTGTCCTCCATTACTCATTTAATGTGTTTAATGTCTCTCCCCCATCACTGTAATGTGCTACATGGTTGACAATAACTTTTATTCCTTCATTCACTGCTTTATTCTTAGTGTCTAGAACATTTGGTTTACAATAGGCTCATGGAAAGGTGTTCAATAATATTTATAAAATAAGTTAATTCAGAAATAGCATTCTAGTGTCATTTTGACTCCCTGCTGCTGCTGCTAAGTCACTTCAGTCGTGTCCGACTCTGTGCGACCCCATAGACGGCAGCCCACCAGGCTCCGCCATCCCTGGGATTCTCAGGCAAGAACACTGGAGCGGGTTGCCATTTCCTTCTCCAATGTGTGAAAGTGAAAAGTGAAAGTGAAGTCGCTCAGTCATGTCCGACTCTTAGCGACCCCATGGACTGTAGCCTACCAGGCTCCTTCGTCCATGGGATTTTCCAGGCAAGAGTACTGGAGTGGGTTGCCATTGCCTTCTCCGTTTGACTCCCTACCACTTGCCATTTCTATAATTTTGCCTAAGGTCACAGAATTGGTAAGTTACAGAGACAGAATTTGAACACTAGGTTTATGTGAGGCTAGATCCCATGGTCTTATTGACTTCTAGGCAAAAAGACATGATTTTATCTTAAGATCTTTGCATTTGCCTTGAATGCTTTTCTGGCAGGTAACAGGATGTCTTTTTTACCTCACTCCCCTCAGTTCTTCTCTCAAATGCCAAAATATCAAGACTAGTGTTACTAAGACAGAGTGAATAGACAGGCCTTTTCTCTAAGTGAGATGGAAAGTCATTGTAACAAAGAATGCAATTATCTGGTTTATGCTTAACACTAACTAAACCATAAGGGTTTCCCAGGTGGTCCTAATAGTGAATAACCCACTTCCCTATGCAGGAAACAAGAAATTCAGGTTTTATCCCTGAGTCAGGAAGATCCCTGGAGGAGGAAATGGCAATGTACACCAGTACTCTCGCTGGGAGAGTCCCATGGACAGAGGAGCCCGGGGGCTACAGTTCATGGGGTCTGCAAAGAGTCGGCCATCACTGAAGTGATTTAGCAGGCACACATGACTAAACTATGGGGACTAGGCCAAAACAGGAAACGTCAGAGCCATATCATAGATTCCTGAATTAATTGAGGAGACAGACAACTGGACAAGAGTCATAATATAGGTGTGAAGTGATTGGAGCTTGGTTATATGTTGACCATAGAGCTAACACATTTTACTGTTAAAGTCGACAGGGTATAAGATTTTTTTAAAAATGAATCATAGTTAATTCTTAGGCTTTTGGTTTGAAGAACTGGAAAAGTAGGGTTATAATTACTCTGATCCGGAAAAGTACAGATGAACCACTTTGGGGTAGAGGAGAGATCATGGAATCTAGTTCTATTCATGTTAAGTTTCATATGCTTTTAAAGTAATTGTGGTGAGTAAACAGTATGATACACAAGTGTAGAGTTCAGATGTTTAAATTAGGAAGTCATCAACATATACTATTTAAAGTGACACTATGAGATTATCAAAGGCATGAATATAAATTGAGGAAAAAATGCATTAGAACTGAATCCTGGGGCACCAATGTTTAAAACATGGAAGATATATGGTGAAAACAGCAGGCATACTCACAAACGAACATCTGGAGTTGAAGGAGTAATGCCAGGAATATATGGTGTCTAAAAGTTAAGTTCCCAGAAGAATGAAATGATGAATTGCATCGTAACTGATTACAAATCAAGAAAAAGAATTCAGAACTGAGTATTGGATCACATTCTCCTTTCCACATGTTAGCTGAGTTTTCTCATACTGGCATCCTCCATATGACTGGAGATGTGGTCATTAGAATGTCCTATACTTCATAATTTTTCTACCATAGAGACTAAAGAGGTTCTCATGCTTCAGTTCCAAAGTTCTGAGGAAGGTACTCACTTCCAGTTATATAAACTTTGGCTCATGAAAATTGTGCCAGATGGAATGCTGGTTTGGCTTTTTCTCCATGGCCACCCCCATATCACAGTTATAAACAATAAAGGAACATTTTTAGGTCAAAATTACAGATTTTCACTGTAATCATTAGTTACTTAACAAGATTTATGTTCATTTTCTTATTCTCTCAGAAAAAATAAGAGTAAATTAGGCAGTTTTATATTAGTGCTTCTGTAAGGCATATAAGTTAGTCCTCAGGTCTTTGGGACACTACTGCACTTTAACTGCCTAATAATCCTTGATGTCTCTCCCTAGTGTGTGTGTGTGTGTGTGTGTGTGTGTGTGTATATATGATATATATATATATATATCTTAATTTCTCTACTTGCTCTACCTAATTTAAACTTGCATTTTTAGTTACAGAAATTCTGTAAAGTAGATGATGTTGTTTTCACTAAATTAAAAACAAAACAACAAACATACCAAAAAAATTTTTTTAATTAAGCAACTAACCAAAGACAAATAGCTAATAAGTGTCAGGATTTAAATATAGTTCTGTCTAAATAAAAGATATATATGCTTTTATCAACCTTGACACATTTATTTTATCATGTTTGACTCACTAAACTCTGTATGCTATTGTTAACATCTGGTGTTGTCTCTCTTCCATAAAGCTCAGTTCTTTACCTCATGTTTCTGGCTAACATGGAATCAAGATCTAATATTAACTGTGTGGTACAAGAGTTATAAGAGGTCTCATGACATAGGGAGAAGATAAGTTTTAGAATGAGACAGACTGGGCTCAAATCTTAGCAACTATTTCATAGTTAGGTATAATTAGACATAATATTCTTGGGCTTCCTTCGTGGCTCTGAGGGTAAAATCATCTGCATGCAATGTGGGAGACCTGGGTTCGATCCCTGGGTCAGGAAGACCCCCCTGGAGGAGGAAATGGCAACCCACTCCAGTACTGTTGCCTGGAAAATTCCATGGACAGAGGAGCCTTGTAGGTTATAGTCCATGGGATAACAAAGAGTCAGACACGAATGAACAACATCACTTTACTTTACTTCACTTCAGACATAATATTTAACTTCTGTGACCTCTATGCCCTCATTTGATACACGAGTAGACTATTGTACCAGCCTCATGAAATTGTTTGGGAATTAACTGAGATAACATATAAAGTACCTAGTGCAATTCCTAGCATAAAATGTGTGCAAAAAAGCATCAATCAATCACAAGAGCTCCCAAAAGGAAGAAGAGAAGCTAATGTCATACATGGTCTGGAGAACTGAAAGCTGAATGGCTTATTACAAGAGAAGAGGATCTTAGAAGTCTGCAAGTTGATTTATAGATCACTAGCATTATAATCCAGGTTGTTTTAATAAACTCCAGTGGATAGAGATGGAAGTGAGGATAAGCGGGAAGTATTAAGATCTTAACATAGTATTGGTTCTTGCTAAGAAGCAAATGGTGTGCTCATAACACTGGAAATAGGAGTTAGTGTCTTGGTGGATTGAGAACTGGGCTTCCCTGGTGGCTCAGCTGGTAAAGAATCTGCCTGCAATGTGGGAGATTGGAGTTTGATCCCTGGATTGGGGAGATTTCCTGGAGAAGGGAATGGCTATCCATTCCAGTATTCTGGCCTGGAAAGTTCCATTGACTGTATAGTCCATGGGATCACACAGAGTTGGACACGACTGAGCAAGTTTCACTTCTTCACTTCCCTTCTCACTGGGAACTAGTAGGAACTAGGCACAGGCATATAGTTATGAGCAAATCTCTGGTATATTTTGCAGGACTCCAGTATTTATAGTGAAAAAAATATTCCAGTATTTACAGTGAAAATTTGTAAATTATAGTAAGAGGTGGTTATTTGTATTGGTCTTTTACTGTGGAAGATTTGGAAAATGAGCTTTATCTCCAAGATTAAATGAGGTCCTTAGGAACAGTCCTATGAATTCACCTTTGGTCAAATGGAAGAAAATTATTCCTGGTTTTCACTAATCTGTACTATACCCTGGACTTTCTTGGTCCTGGATTTGTGATAGCTGAGCCTAAAAACAGATTAATTTTCCTCATAATTGGGCAGGTTAGAGGAAAAGTAGAAAGGGATAATAGCCATTCATCTTGAATTCTTTCATTCATGTGCATAAACATATCAGAATCTTTAGATGCATTGTGGAATAAGTCACATAATATGAGGGAAGTTACATTTCAGGAGAATTAAGTGAAATAAAGCAAATTATTTGATATAGATGATTGACTATGTTAAAACTGAATAGCTTTTGGATTGTCTGGAAATTCCAAGTCTCTACGGTTTATGTTTACCTTAATGGTAGAGAGAGTGGGAATCCTGGTTTTCTGCTGAGCATGGAAAATTGAAAATAGTAAAAGACATTTTACTCCTTTCATTTCTGCTGCCGTGCACTAGAATCAAACTCAGTGAATTAATTTTATCTATCCATGATAAATTCAATGACAAAGAAAGTAAAATATCTTATATCATCAATTGAGGATCATGTATTCAGCTAGAGATTATTAATAAGACTTTGTGCAAAAATTCAACTGCTGGTGATCTTGAATGTTTTGTTTCTAGAATATCTAAGGTGTCTATTGTTCATATTCCTGAGAATTAACTATCAGAAGTATTAATTAAACGGCGAACTGTAAGTCTGACTTCTAAAATCAGATAAATTATATTATTAGCTAATAGTTTTTAATGCTATATAAATACTTTCAAATAGACAAGCTTAACGTGAAACTAGTATGACCCCTAATTTATTAAAAATCCATCACACAGCATAAAAGGTATATCAGATATTTTAATTCCAAACAACTTAATATCATAACTTATTTACTAGAAATAATTCTGAAAATCAGTAAAAATGTACTAAAGTAGGCCTTCTTAAATAATCACTTTCTTGAATGTGAAAATTGCTCAGTCATGTCCGACTCTGTGACCCCGTGGACTGTAGCCTGCCAGGCTCCTCTGTCCCTGGAATTCTCTAGGCAAGAAGGCTGGAGTGGGTAGCCATTCCCTTCTCCAGGGGATCTTCCCAATCCAGGGATTGAACCCAGGTCTCTTGCATTGCAGGCAGAGCCACCAGGAAGCTCAGGAATCAGCAAGTGAACTTAATTCAGTATACCATGCCATTTCAAAGATAAGTTCAACTATGTTGAACATCTGAATAGTGAATAAACCACACTCACAAAAATAACACAATTGAGAACAGAATTAAATACAAGTGGAAGAGATACTGAGTTATTGAAATAAACAGTAAAAAGTAAATCCTATGGAGATGCATTTCTGGCAATGGAGACAGATTGTTTCATATAGATTTTTCCATGAATAAAAATTATAAACGATAGTGAAAATTTTGCTTGAAGGCAATGGAGAGTAGAGAAAAACAGGTAGAAGTTGAAAAGAATACAACCCTTAAAGAAAACCATACTGGGTGATATTACTTTTATGTAGCTTTTTCCTGAGATCATTGTCTTGTCTGCAAGCAATTGGGTAACTAGAACTCAAGCAATAAAGAACAATCTTTTTGGCTTGAAGTGTCAGAAAATAAACTTTGAGATTGTTTAGTTGGCTAGAAATTGAAAAGTGAGGAATAGTGTAAGGAGGAAACCACAGAAGTGGAGCACCAAATATCTGCAGATAAAGGCATCTCAAATACTTGAATGACCTCTAAACTACATACCTACATGTGAGTGGAAGAAACTCTAAAGAACCTGGTAGAAAAACATTTAGGATGTTAAAA
The DNA here is from genome assembly GCA_006408695.1 of Aepyceros melampus. Taxonomy (NCBI): domain Eukaryota; kingdom Metazoa; phylum Chordata; class Mammalia; order Artiodactyla; family Bovidae; genus Aepyceros; species Aepyceros melampus. Next base: position 59,575 of record SJXQ01007284.1, read on the forward strand.
AAAAAAAAGGCAGAAATTTCCTTTTTTTTTTGCTATCAAAGGAAGTAGAATTTGGAATTTGAGCTCCTCAGAAGAGCTTGGTAAATATCTTGGGATTCCTAATAACTGATACAACCAAAAACTGAAAGTTAACATTAACTTTACTGCCTACTAGAATAAAAATACACTTCAGAAGAAGATGCCATAATTGAAAAATCTCTAAAATGTTAAGTTTCATTCTAAAAAATTCAGGGCTTCCCAGGGAGCACAGTGGTAAAGAATCCTCCTGCCTCCTGCAGAAGTTGAAGGAGATGTGGGTTCAGTCCTTGGGTAGAGAAGATCCCCTTGAGTAGGTAATGGCAATCCACTCCAGTATTCTTGCCTGGAAAATTTCATGGACAGAGAAGCCTGGTAGGCTACAGTCCATGGGGTCACAAATGACTGAGCATGCACACCATACTAAAACGTTCAGTGTCACACAAATATTTGAAATGGGAAGGAAAGGAAATTCTTATATTTAAGAGAAAATGAAACATGCTTAGAGATGGCTTAGATATTGGATTAGCAGACAAGAACTTTAAATCAGCTAAATTATGTTCAAGGCTTAAAAAGCTGAATTCCAATGGGGAATCTCAGAGGAATGGAATGCATGGGGAAAAAACAAAAAAGCAGACATTCAAAAACTAAAAAGTGCAGTCTTGTATGAAAATTTCAACTAATAGGTTTTACACAAGACTGGAGGTCACAGAAGACAAATATGAGCTTAAAAAGGTCTGAATAATGTCTGGGACAATAACACCTGGTATAACATCTATGATATTTGAGTCCTGGAAACAGAATGGGAAGAGAATAAGTGAAAACACACACACACATACATACATATACATATATATATATACACATATATACACATATACGCATACATATATACATATACATACATACACACACACATATATATACACATATATGCATACATACATACAGGAGAAAAGAAAATAACACCTGAAACACTCACAATTTGGGAAAAAACATGAGCCAAGCAGCTTAGAGCCAGAAGCTTACTTAGCAAACCCAAGAAGGACAAACACAAAACCACACACAAGCACATTGAGTCTAGATGCTTAAAACTAAAGATAAAAGAGAAAAACCTTGAAAGAAGCCAGAAATAAAGAGCATATTCTAATCAAGGGAATAACACTAATGAAATATGTTGGTAAAGACATACTGTGACTTTTTAATAGGAAAACTGACAGCTTAAAACAAGTTTATAACATTGTATTTTGGGGTTTAAAGCATTTGTAGACATGAGATATATGACAACAGTAGAATAAAACTGTGGATTGCTAAGTGGAAATATATGATACAGTTCTTATGTTTAATTGTAATGAAAAATATTAACTATATGAAGACTGTGAAAGATAATGATGGCTATTTTAATCCTTTGAGTAATCACCAAAAATTGTTTACTTGAAAGTTAGTAGAGCAGTTAAAATGGAATGATTAAGAATACATAATTATCTGAAAAACCCTGTGTGTACAAGTCACTGTTAATGCAGTGAAAAGACAGAAAACTACAATATATATTGACAAAAGACTTGTAACTAAAATGCATAAAGCATTCCTAGAAATCAATAATAAACATCCTCTTTGACACTGTCTTAAACTTTTGCATATGCTTAGCCCATGAGCTTGTTCAGTTCAGTTCAGTCACTCAGTCGTGTCTGACTCTTTGCGACCCCATGAATCCCAGTACGCCAGGCCTCCCTGTCCATCACCACTCCAGGAGTTCACTCAAACTCATGTCCATCGAGTCAGTGATGCCATCCAGCCATCTCATCCTCTGTCGTCCCCTTCTCTTCTTGCCCTCAGTCCCTCCCAGCATCAGTCTTTTCCAATGAGTCAACTCTTTGCATGAGCTTGTAATTCCATTTATATACTTACCCAAGAGAAAAGAAAGCATATTTCCATAAAAAGTCTGGCATAAGTAGTGTTTATACAGCTTTACACATATACGTCACATGTTACAGAATAACTCAAATTCTATCATAAAGAGATGGTTGAACAAATTGTGGTATATGTTTGCTCAATGGAACACTATTCTATAATATTGGGTTGGCCAAAAAGTTTAAGTTTTTCCATGATGTGAATATCTAAATGAACTTTTTGGCCTATATGATAATAATGTACTACTGTTCTGACAATATTAATAAACTGAAAAAATGTTTAGTATAAGAGTTCATACTATTTGGTTTCATTTTAGTGAAGTTCAAGAAAAGGAAAAATGAATATTTAACAAATGGAATTTGGAGAGTGGATGCCTGTTGGGGCTGGAGATTGATTGGATGGGGAAATGTGAATTTTATGAGGTGTTGTAAAAATTCTGTTTTGATAAAGATTTTAGTTGACGGGTATACATAATAAGACTAATGGAATTGTAAAGTTTGGATCCACTATTTCACCATACGCCAATTTTGCTTCAATGAAAATAAAAGTGGATCTTGCAGTATTATTTGACTTGAAGTTTTCTATGTAGTTTTTTTTTCCTGCTAATATTCCTGTTTGGTCAAATAATTTTTAAACTTGTTTCTCTTCAGTTTAGAACTAGATAGTCTCATACATTTTATTTCAATATTATTGCTTTCATTTATTATTTATAAAACATCAATAATTAATGTGATAGTCTGCAAATAAAGTTCACATCATCAAAGGCCTTGCAATTCAAAAAAGAGAGAGAGTTTGACACCAAGAAGTGCTGTGTTATAAATGTAAGCTAACATAAGATTAGGCTACATCTGTTTTTTGTTTCTTTATCTTTTGTTATTCTCTCTGTATTTTTTCTCTATTGTATTAGGAAAGTAAATTGCAGAAACTGCTATTTAAAAAGCTTTAAGAAAAAAGTTCACGAATGACAAGAGCTTCACATAGGCTTGCAGCCTAGGGGATTTCAAAGTGGATAGTTATCTAAAGTCTTTTTCAACAGATATAGACAGTGGATCCAAGTGGAAAAAGTCTTTGCATCAAATTCTCTAAAAGATGGTAAGAGGAAACACATGTTAACATTTGCTTTTATAGTTGCTCTAAACAGCTTTCTCAAAGTGTGCTCTCTTTGCATATATATATGTGTGTGTGTTTCTGTATGTATAATACATATTTTATATCATGTATATATATGTATGCTTATGTATACAATGTGTTTATATACACATATTCACATATATATGAATATATTCATATTTTCATAGTTTCTATTCTATGTTTTCAATTAGTATTTTATTAGGGATATTTCATCTCCCCAACCCAGGTATCAAACCTGGTCTCCTGCATTGCAGACAGATTCTTTACCATCTGAGACACCAGAGAAGCCCACTATAATTTTCACTGAGTTAATCTGAATTTATAAATTTATTTAACATTTGAAAAGTTAAAACTAAAATCTCTTCTCAGATTTTCTATATATGTAATGGAGATAATGATAGAAAGTATCACATAATGTTGCTATTTGTACTTTGCTAGAAGAGAGATTGACACATTACAACCTTACTCAAGTTTTCTATTATTCAAATTATTAAATTCTTATTAAATTTTCAACAATATGACTGTTTCTATTGTTTGTTGTTTATGTAAAAAATGTCTATTTTTTTTTACTGTTTGTGGCCCAGAAACTTAAAAATAAGCCTTTTATATCAAATTCATGCTTACATCCACGGGAATAATTCTATCTATAGAACAGTAAACTTAAAAAAAGGGGGTGGGGGAAGGCATGTAAGGGAAAAAAAGAATTTCTGTCTGGTGTTTTCCTTTTAATCTAAGAAGAAATGTTTCTCTTTTGTTATGAGCTCAGGAGGAAGAATCAGTTGAGAAATCATAGTAACTCAGAGCTTCAATACTTTATTGTATAAATTCTTAAAAAGAAACAGATAACATAGACAATATATATTTGCAGTGCATTAAAACTAGTTAGGGCTTTCCTGGTGGCTCAGACAGTAAAGAATCTGCCTGCAATGCAGAAGACCTAGGTTCAATGCATGTGATGGTCAGGAAGATTCCCTGGAGAAGGAAATGGCAACCCACTCCAGTATTCTTACCTGGAGAATTCCATGGACAGAGGAGCCTGGTGCGCTACAGTCCATGGGGTCGCAAAGAATCAGACATGACTGAGAGACTTACATCACGGCTAAGGCATTGATACAGGGAACTAAAAGTATGAGAGCTCTATTCTCCTTTTTGTTTATTTAATTATCTTGATCTCACTTAAACAAAGAGATGAAACAGCCTACAGAAAATTTAAGCTGGAAAATATATTCTATATATCATGAAGTATCTCAGCAGTACCAGGGACTTTTACTAACTGCATATCATAAGCCACTTCTGGTAACAAAGTGAGTTTACAAAATTTTTGAAGACCTTGAGGCCAGATAATTCTCTTCCTGGTCTATGAAATTGAGAGCATGGTCATCATGGTCATTAGCTCAGATTAGAACTGGACATGGAACAACAGACTGGTTCCAAATAGGAAAAGGAGTACATCAAGGCTGTATATTGTCACCCTGCTTATTTAACTTATATGCAGAGTACATCATGAGAAACGCTGGACTGGAAGAAACACAAGCTGGAATCAAGATTGCTGGGAGAAATATCAATAACCTCAGATATGCAGATGACACCACCCTTATGGCAGAAAGTGAGGAGGAGCTAAAAAGCCTCTTGTTGAAAGTGAAAGAGGAGAGTGAAAAAGTTGGCTTAAAGCTCAACATTCAGAAAACGAAGATCATGGCATCTGGCCCCATCACTTCATGGGAAATAGATGGGGAAACAGTAGAAACAGTGTCAGACTTTGTTTTTTGGGCTCCAAAATCACTGCAGATGGTGACTGTAGCCATGAAATTAAAAGGTGCTTACTCCTTGGAAGAAAAGTTATGACCAACCTAGATAGCATATTCAAAAGCAGAGACATTTACTTTGCCGACTAAGGTCCGTCTAGTCAAGGCTATGGTTTTTCCTGTGGTCATGTATGCATGTGAGAGTTGGACTGTGAAGAAGGCTGAGTGCCGAAGAATTGATGCTTTTGAACTGTGGTGTTGGAGAAGACTCTTGAGAGTTCCTTGGACTGCAAGGAGATCCAACCAGTCCATTCTGAAGGAGATCAACCCTGGGATTTCTTTGGAAGGAATGATGCTAAAACTGAAGCTCCAGTACTTTGGCCACCTTATGCAAAGAGTTGACTCATTGGAAAAGACCCTGATGCTGGGAGGGATTGGGGGCAGGAGGAGAAAGGGACAACCGAGGATGAGATGGCTTGATGACATCATGGACTCAATGGACGTGAGTCTGAGTGAACTCCGGGAGTTGGTGATGGACAGGGAAGCCTGGCGTACTGCGATTCAAGGGGTCGCAAAGAGTCAGACACGACTGCACCACTGAACTGAACTGAATGTCTTTTTTGTCTCCTAGTGACAACATCATATTCTGCAGGTTGCCTGTGATGTGTTATGTGGCATATCATATTTACTGATTTGTGTATTTTGAACTACCCTTGTATTTCAAGGATAAATCCCGGTTACTCATGGTGTATGATTCTTTTAATGTGTTGTTTAATTCAATTTGTTAGAATTTTACTATGGATTTTTTCCATCTCTTTGCATCAGGGATATTTGCCTGTAATTTTCTTAGTGTCTTTGTCTAGTTTTGGTATCAGAGTAATACTGGTTTCCTAAAATTAGTTTGAAAGTGCCTTCCTCTTCAAGTTTCTGGAAGTTTGAAAATGTGTTGTCGTTCAGTCGCTCAGTCATTTCCAACCCTTTGCAACCCCATGGACTGCAGCATGCTAGGCCTCCCTGTCCTTCACCATCTCTTGGAGTTTACCCAGTTCATGTCCATTGCATCAGTGATGCCATCCAACTGTCTCATCTTCTGTTGCCCTCTTTTCCTTCTGCCTTTGGTCTTTCCCAGCATCAGGGTTCCTTTGTTTTTAACCAATTAATTAATTTCTTCATTTGGTTTTTCTTACTTGTTCTTAGCTTATGTTACTTCCCATAGAAGCCTTCTCTGAACTGAATTCAAGTTCTCCTACATAAATGTTTTATTATTGCTTTTACATTTTCCTTTTAGAATTTGTCACAATTTAAAATTAATTTACAATTAAATATTATTTTTGTGATTATTTATTCAGTGTCTATCTTTAACACTGGTCAGTAAGGTCCATGTGGGTAACAATCATGTCTTTGTGTTCACTTTGTGTCCCTAGATTCTAATACAATGCCTCAATAGAACAACATGGACATGTGGACATGATTGGAAGGGGAATGAGGGTGAACTGAGAGTTGGGACTGACATATATACACTGCTGCTGCTGCTAAGTCACTTCAGTCGTGTCCAACTCTGTGTGACCCCATAGACAGCCCACCAGGCTCCCCCACCCCTGGGATTCTCCAGGCAAGAATACTGGAGTTGGTTGCCATTTCCTTCTCCAATGCATGAAAATGAAAAGTGAAAGTGTAGTCGCTTAGTCGTGTCTGACTCTTAGTGACCCCATGGACTGCAGCCTACCAGGCCTCTCCATCGATGGGATTTTCCAGGCAAGAGTACTGGAGTGGGGTGCCATTTCCTTCTCCAGCATATATACACTACCATATAAAATAAAATAGATGGCTAGTAGGAACTTGCTGTATAGTACAGGGAGCTCAGCTTGATGCTCTGTGATGACTTTGAAGTGTGGGATGAGGGGGAAGTGGGAGGGAGGCTCAAGACAAAGGGGATATAAGTCTACATATAGTTGATTCATGTTGTTATCCAGCAGAAAGCAACACAACATTGTAAAGCAATTATACTCCAACAAATTTTTAAAATATATATAGATATATTTCCTTTTTTTCATTGTTTTTTTTTTT
>SJXQ01007285.1:2367-69671 GCA_006408695.1 Aepyceros melampus
TGGTCGGGAGTGGGTGGGGTGGGGTGGGGAGCACTTCTACCAAGGAGGTCAGACCTTCAAAGGAAACTACATTCAAAAGTGAGAACAAGGAGTTGGGGAGGCCCTGCTTCTCTGAAAAGCACAATCCATCATAAAGGTATCCTGGGCGTGGAAGCTGGGTTACCTTCCGAGTGTGGGGTCCACTGATGAAAGATGCTTCCCTGGGAAGAGGGGATGGGAACACAGCACTCAGTCACCAGCACTTGCGTCACTGGAAGGGCCAGGAAGGCAAATTCATTTCTAACAACACGGAACTAAATCCAGACTGAAAAAAGGTGAATACGAGTGCAAAAGCTGAATCATCAGTGCAGTTTTACTCAGAACAAAAAGAAATCGTTCCCTGATCTCGTCTCTCTCCAACAAGCTCAAGATCCAGAACGGAATAAGGGCTCAGCGCCAGCTCCTTCGTGTGCATCTTACAAGGCTCCAGAGATGAGGATTCCTATTTTTAAGATACTCCAGCCCTGGGGAAGGCAAAGAAGAGCAGGAGACGCACTGGTGATTTTCCACTCGCCCCCACCCTGGAGCTGTGGTCCCCGCCTGTGTTTGTGCCCTGGCTGACCACGCTCTTGACCCGAGTTCGCTGGGCCCCTTGTCACGTGGCTTCCAGTTGGGCTCATCCAATGGGAGGCCCTGGCAGGAGAAAGGGGGATGGGAAGAAGGAGAAGGTCAGGGGCTTCCTCCCACTCTTTCCTGCGGCCCCTGCCCAGGGGCCTTCATCAGAGGCCCCTCTCCCAGCTCCACTGTAGCATTTCTTCCCTGGACCCTGCAGGTCCAGCAGGGTCAATGCCTTCCTGAGCTGCAATGCTCTTAGCCAGTCCCCTCTTGCTCCTTCAGTGAGTTGATCCACATGAGTTGAAGTCTATTTCCTCCTAGGACCTCTACGGAATAGAAGCCATGAGATAAACATGGCATCTTATATTCACTTCCATTTACCTGGAAAAATTTTACATTGAAACTGAGATATCTTACAGAGCAGAAAAGAAATTCACATAAGCCTTAAACATAAACAGATCTTCAAAAAACATCAATGTTCAAATCCCCAAAACTGCTGTCTCGGCAGGTCACTCTCCTTTGGTCTCCAGAATCTTCAGTGGGAAGACTGGGTGAAGATGCTTAACTAGGGTGACCGGAGACGCCCTCAGGCTCTCCTGCTCTGGAATTCCTGGAATTCCTGTAATCTCCTGGAATTCCTTGATTGCCTGAAGGAGGCTGTCTTCCCTACAACCTGATGGAGACAGGGAAGGCGAGGGGTGGAGACTGATCTCAAGGAGAGCCAGACCAAGCAGCAAAGCTGAAAAGAGGCAAGTGGCCCAGAGGAAGGGGCTGGAGGAAAGACAGCGTCTTAGACCACAGCACAAGTAGGGAAATCACCCATCTTCTCAGCACTCATGGTTAGCGTCCAGGCCTTTGACTGCTTTCAGAATCAGGAGTCAGCTTTTAGCAAAAAGTCCTACTAGAAAGCCAACATATTTTGTTACTTAAGGGGGCGGACATGCGTAATACATATTAGAAGGCTTTTCACAAGGTCTATAATTTAGTATAGACTAAATAACCAATGTTGCCGAACCTAAAGTGAGCACATATCAGTTTTTAAAAGAAGATTAGGGGACTCCCCTGGTGGTCCAGTGGCTAAGACTTTGTGTTTCCAATGCAGGGGGTCCAGATAATGATTCCTGTTCAGGGGAATAAGATCCCACACGCTGCAACTAAGAGCTTGAGTGCCGCAACTAAGACCCAGTATAGCCAAGTTAATAAACACAAATGTTTTTTTTAAAAGATGATTGAAACACAAGTCTAGGGCTTCCCTGGTGGCTCAGTGATAAAGAATCTGCCTGCCAGTGCAGGAGAGACGAGTTTGATCCTTGAACAGGGAAGATTCCACATGCCTCGGAGGAACTAAACCTGTGTGCCACAACTATTGAGCCTGTGCCATAGAGCCGTGGAGCAGCAACTTCCTAGCCCACGAGCCGCAACGACTGAAGCCCAAGGGCCGTAGAGCCCGTGCTCTGCAGCAAGAGAAACCGCTGCAAGAAGCCCGCACGCTGTAGCGAGAGAGGAGCCCCAACTCAGCGCAACTAGAGAAAAGCCCACGCCCCAGCGAACACCCCGCACAGTCAAAAATGAAAAATTAATATTAAACGAAAAGATAAGTCCATCTTATTGCTGGTAACACTGGATACAGTAAGGGTTAAATCATCTTCTGTTGGCCCAAATTCCTCTCAGCTGAACCCAGAGGCAAGGAAAAGGCAGCCTGTAGGGGCACATGCATAAAAGGAGGAACTCCCGGGCTTCTGGGAAGGGGCAGGGCAAAGTCACTGAGCCAAAGAGGAACTAGCGGGAGCCCTCCTGGTAAAGAACCCCTTCCAAACACCCACTTCATTCAAATCCCTCTCCGTCTTCCTCGTCACTCTCACATATTAATGCCTTTGCTGAGCTTTCATTGAAAATCAGGTTCTAAAGTCAAAAAACAATTGGATACTACCAGTTTAGGTTAATCGCAAGCATATATATATATATATATGTATGTATGTATATAGATTGTGTGTGTGTGTGTGTATATGTACACACACACACATATACCACGCTACAGGCAAGGAGAAGGCAACCTGCACTTTTCATACCAGCCTGACAAATCTTAAATATATTTTTATCCAGATGTAGAAGGCTTATCTTTCTCAATATCGAATCCCGAACAGAACTGCTTTGTTTCTAATCATTTCTTTTTTTTTTTAAGATAAAAAAACTAAAGGAAGGCATTCGACTTTACAAAGACCCAGAAGGCTCATCTGCTTACCTGCTGTCCCCAGCGTTGGCCACGTACAGCTTCCCCAGAAGGCAGACCACAATGAGTGCTGTGCAGCCACCAGATATATTGTACGAACTCCTCTCTCGTTCAATTTGTAGGTCCTAGAGAAGAAAACAGAGTCAGCGCTGGATTGTACAGGGCTTCCCTTGTGGCTCAGATGGTAAAGAATCTGCCTGCAATGAGGACTATCCCTGGGTCAGGAAGATCCCCTGGAGAAGGGAATGGCTACCCACTCTACTATTCTTGCCTGAAGAATTCCATGGATAGAAGAGCCTGGTGGGTTTGTACAGGAATTGTACAGGTGGGATTGTACAGGATCACAGGCTTTCTTAGCCTCACTCCCTGACAGCAGCCCTAAGAATCTGAATGTGCTTCAAAGAAGAGAGAGGAAAATCTTTGGTACTGGCTTTTCTACCACTTGATGAGCATTTCTGGAGAGGACACTGGCACCAGACTGTCGCCTCCCAGGCCATCTGCAGACCACAGACAGGAAACAAGGGAAGGCAAACAGATATAATCAGGCAAAAATGAGGAGAATCAAACCAGTTGTATTCAATAAATATCGTGGCTTATGGAAAATTTAGTTTTTGTATGGACGGCTTGAGCTGCCATGTGGAAAATAGATTAGAGGGGCTAATAACACCAAGTGCTTGGATCTGATCAATACTTTCAAGCCCAAAGTCTCCAAGAAATAATTTCCTTTACAGCCAGATAAAAGAGGTGACTTGAAGGACTGTGTCCTCAACTCAACTCCAGTAGGAGTCCACCCCCATCTTACTGATCAAAGGGAGAAGCTTCTGAACTCTCATCCGACTTCTTCCTAAGGCACTGATTCACGAGAGGGGCACACACGAACAGTTACAGGAAACACTGAGTGAGCACCTCCTCTGCTTTACAAATACAATCTCATCTATTCCTCACAACCATATTATTAACCTCACTGTTCAGATGCAGAGAACCTGCCAGCATTTACCGGGCTGGAGTTTGGATTCTAATCAGGTTCTCCTCCTCTAAAGCCTAGTATTTATTACCTGCCACTTAAAGAGGTCTCCCCAAGAAAAATAAAAATAGAACACTTCTATCAACAGACAGGCATCATCTTCAAGACAGATGGCTTTGTGAAATTCTGTGTCAGTGACAGAAGCCAGGGTTCCATGACTTCAGAAAACATGTGAGTTGAATTAGGAAAATAAACTGGACACTAGCTAAAATAATGCCCAAAGCTCCCATCGTCACGTCACCTACTGTCAGGGCAAGGGAGGGGGAAGGAGGATGGGCACAGAAGAGCAGGGAGCAGTGCCCTGGCTGACTCTGAGAGTGCTGGGGGCTGACCGAATGTCAGAGTCCTTTTGTGATTCCCAGGAACCCCCAGGATTAGAACTCAGCTGCTGCCGCCAGCCTCCGAATGGAAAGGGGGGAGATAATTCAGTAACCCAGCATTTATCAGCAACTGCTCTGCTCCAGAGGCCAGAGGTGGCAATAACAGTTAGATAAATCACCAGCGAGAAACTAGAAACAAGGGAAGAGCCTGAGCTCTGCAAACAGATTAAGGACAGAGTATTGGTCAAAATCTAAGGAGGGAAAAAGTACCAAGAGAGGCCCCGGGAGAACTTAATATCCTGGGAATGAACTGAGGAAAGGGTTGAGGGAAGCATCGGGGGAAGGCTGAGGAACCATGGGAGGGGTAAAGATGAGTGTATGTGGGATGTGATGGTTTACAAGCAAGTGAAGAAAAGTTAGGGGCTGAGTGAATGACAGCATCGAGAGCCACAGATGGGTCAAGCATGCAGACCACCTTCAAAGACCATGCTGGATTTTTAGAACTTATTTACAAATTCCGTATAAATTACTTAAAGGGCTGACATCAGGATTAAATTAGATGGAGTGGGTGAGGGGCTTAGCAGACCATCTGGATGTTCCCCACAGCCTAGATACCATGATGGAAAGCAGAAACCTTTCTCCCTCTTTGCGAGACCCTCAACACCCATATCGGACCAAGTAGAAGGTAATTTAATAAACTTCTATTAAATAGGCAAAAAAAGAAATCTATTATAAAATGCCTGAGTTTCCAAATTTTTACCTCTGCCTGAACATGAGAGATGTATTCCATAATTCATAAATGAAAAGCTTACAATGCAAATAAATGCTCACTGAGATAATAATTAACCAGGAACCCACGTGTCCAATGAAATGCAGTCAACTGACAAGAATAAATGGCTATCTGAATCCAAGCAGGAATGGTGGGAAGCTGGAGAGTGGTGAGGAGGAGGGGCACGGAGGTTAGCAGGGAAAGACAGTCATAAGAAAGTGAAAGAGGAGAAAGAAAACATTCTGATGTTAGACGATTGAACCTCTAAAGAATGTATCAAAACAGAACCAACAACCCTACTCAAAAGGAGTTTGTGAGTAGGCTTATTCAATTTATTTGAACTTAAATAAATGATATAAAGTTGATACTATGATAGATACATATTTCATCAAATTAATATAGAAACAGATATATAAAGTCCACACCCAACACAACTATTTTTAATACACTGGGAAGAACTGCTCTAGACAGAAACCATCCTTTCACACCCAGGATCAATATCTGTTTGAATACCTAAAGTCTAAATGAAAGACAATTTTTGCACGTGGACTGGAGTGTGAACAATGCTTGAGAAACTAAATTACTGCTCCCATCGAAAAGATACAGAGTCCACGTGAAAGAGCCGCCCACAGCAAACAATTCCTCCAGGATTCAGATAAACAAGTTTATTCTGCATCATAAGTGCATTTCGTATCATGGTTTATATCACAAGAGACTCTGATTATTATTATTATTTCATACTTTGAAAAAAAAATCAAAATAGTGTTTGATACTAAGATTATTGCTACATTTGCCTTTAATTTTAAGGGAAACATTCCAGTCAGCTTGCCCAGTGAAACCTTTGCTATTACATTAATAACGTGAGTCAGTATTTTTTCCTAATCGATTTCATCATTTCTTTCGACTTTACCTAATTTCCACTATCTTCCCTCTGTAGTTCTCCTGGCATAAGGAAGGCTAGATCTGGCAACACTTCCGCATAAGCAGTGGACACAGTCTAGCTATTTTTCATGCAAGAAACTTTGCTAAGATGCTCACGCTTTCATCACTTCCCGGCTTTGTGTGGTGATATACATATGCGTGTGTGCCCGGACTCAAAAGCACACACTTTAATTACATGTGCACTCTCTGGGATCACAGTGACAAGGATTTGAAAAATATATTTCCACAGACTTAATCCCCCCTGAAGGATTCACTAACATGAAAATATGCTTTTTTACTTCCTCTAAAACTGGGTGTAACTAGAACACATTCTAAAAATAATTGCTTCCCCCTCCCCTCCCTAGAAGCCAAAATAGCACATTTATTTTTTCCCTACACCACCTACTACTCTTTAAAAAGATGTATCACAAAATCTTAGTACTGAAAGGAACATTAAAGGACCAGCTGAGTGGTTCTTTTACTACCAGATCAAACATGATAAATGAAGTCAATAAAGATGTATTTACTGTTGAATTAACTACCTAATTTCTTCAAACTCTCAACTTTTCCAGTCAGCTTAAGCTTCTCACACTCTAGGTGGGAGAAAAAACACATAAAAATGTATCCCTCAAGAACTTTGGGTATTTTTCTCAAAAGATTAAGGAAATCACGGAAAAACTGCCGACTGCTTTTTGCTAAACAAAGACCGATAGAGAACAGCTTCCCCATTTTAGCTGTCATGAACCTCCAGGCATAAATCTAGAATAAATTACCAGCAAAACACAAGCACATACTATCATTCTTTTTCAAGTATGATCTGAAAGGATCAACTTGAGTGACTCAGAAGATTCAATTAACAAGATAACTGATTTATCTGCTCAATAGGAGTCCCTCTCAAGACTACTTTCTACTTAACAGAACTGATTTACCCTGTTTTGTGACTATCTGAATATTACATTTAAGTAAGGTTCATCTCTAAATCAAAGAATGGATTCAATTTTTAAGACTTGGGATTGTGCTTTGCTCCTTTTTGCTGCCAGGAAGAATGAGACCAATGAAGGGAAAAAAAAGAGGTGTGTGAAACGAGACTAACTCAGCAGGAAAGAACTGCAAGAAAGAAAATATACTGCTCAGGATCGTTGTAATTTGGTTTGAAAGTCCCAGAGATAATGCAACTCCAGGATCATCCTTTGTTTCCTACCAATTTTAGATTGCAAAAAGAAGGCAATATTAAACACCAGAAGGAAGCATGTTGGGGTTTCAATAGGACCCTTGCAGCTCCCCCTAACTGGGCTAAAACATGGTTCTGAGAACAGTGTTAATAGTGTCAGTCACAAATAATAAGATTCTGCATGGTTTCAGTATCTGGGTCTGATTTCGGTTTATTCTGAGGACAAGCCAATCTGTTAGGCACTGGGGAAGGAGAAAAACATCACTGCCTAATATTGCCACCTGCTGGCTGTTTGTGGAATCACATGCTCATTCCTTAGAGGAACTCCTGTTCTAAAAACAAGGTGCTGTCGCTTCAGTCACGTCTGACTCTTTGCGACCTTATGGACCTTAGCCGGCCTTGCTTCTCTGTCCATGGGATTCTCAAGGCAAGAATAATGGAGTGGGTTGCCATGCCCTCCTCCAGGGTATCTTCCTGACCCACGGATCGCACCTGCGTCTCTTATTTCTCCTGCAATGGCAGGCAGGCTCTTTACCACCAGCATCACCACACACACACACAAAACCCACTAGAAGTCCACTTACCATGAATATTCTAATTCTCAAAACCACTAGGGTTCATAAACTATAAATAAACTCTGCATTTGTCCTCCTTTTTCACCATATGTTCCTTTTATGAACAAAGCCAAGCTGAGTGGTATTTCCAACCATTTACTCCATATTTTAGAAAGATGTTGGCAGTTTTACAAGTTAAAATATTGCTATTTTTTCTGAGTAACAACCAAATCTCCAAAAAATTCTGCACTGTGGCAAGGAATCTATAGCCATACTGAAAATGAAATAGGACAGAATTTTGAGATCTTCCTCCTTGTGTTCAGAATTCAATTCCTGTAGGTAAAAAGGTCATCACTACTGCCTTGCTTCTGGTTCCTAGGAGGTCTCCTGCAACCATACCAACAACGGAAATGACTTCTTGCACGAGAGTCTGAAATGCTAACTCCCCTGTTTTTGGATGGTGTGAAAGAAAGGAGGACACTGACATCAAGACTTAGAAGACACTTATCTTCTTCATACCTGTCATCCTGGATCAGGCCACCACCTACATAATAAGTGATAAAACTTAGCTGGGGCAGTAGGCATTGTTATAAAATGGTGATGGAAAGCAGAAATGCAGTCAGTTAAGAAGTCCCTAAGGTTCTGGTCCTTCGGGAAGTGAGGGTTCATTTTCCATGGTGGACAAAGGAGGACTAGCCTTCTCACTCTGAAGAGAGATCCAAGATGAGATACAATGGGGAGGAGGGCATAGGGGAAACTCGCCTCTGCCAGCAGGGCTCAGAGGCCTGTAGTCAGAGGTTACCTTCTCACAAGCCACGAACTGTGCTAGGCAACCCCAGGATCAAAGAGGAAAGGAAGCCTTCAAAGAAGCTTACAGTATTTGATGAAACTTATCATCTCCCCTTGAGATGGCTGGATGGCATCATTGACTCAACGGGCATGAGTCTGAGCAAACTCCAGGAGATAGTGATGGACTGGGAGGCCTGAGGGCTGCAGTCCATGGGTCACAAAGAGTCAGACATGACTGAGCGACTGAACAACAGCTACTTTGCTGAATATCTCCCCTTGTCCACAGCATTCCCCACCAACTTCTGTTAGTTTACATTTTCTGACGAGCATTCGCTTTTTCCTAGAGATGAATACTATATATTCTGGCCTGGTGTTTCTGAATCTTTCTAACTGATTCTCTCCTTCAGACAGATTCAACTTTTCACTTGACGTCACAGAGTATTAAACGAAATGCTGTATATCTCTCTGTTTATCTAATGTGACTACAAACGCCCCCAGATATAAAATCAAATCTTTCACTTCTAGATCCCCATGGTGTCTAGAAGACTGCTGGTTATAAAATATAAGCTAAATAAATATCAGTGATTGAGAAGGGAAGCAGTGGGAGGTGGGGAGAAAGGAGGAGACAAGACAAACTTCAGATTCTACTTCCCTGAACTGTCATAAATAAAGCAGAACCTCAAATGAAAGGCAAGCTTGGCCTTGAAAGATAAGTTACTTTCTGAATCTCAAGAGGGGTGGCTGCAAAGATGTCATCAGAACAGCAAGTTTGAGGCTTTGGTGCTGGGCATGGGGAATTTGGAGGGATTAGAAGTGCAAGAGGAAGCAGGAGAGCTGAAGTGACTGAATCTTATTCAACAGTGAGTTTTCCTGTTACAGAGGATCAGAATGGCAGAAACCCTGCAAAACCTAAAGAACACCTAGCAACAGGAAAGCTGGAAAGCTAGCTGGCTGTTGGAAGGGGAAAAAAAAATTAAGAATGGCTAGGCAATTCCAAACCTGCTCCTCCCTGAAAAGGCCTGAGGAGAAACCACCAAGAGCAGGTCAACAAAGGAGCGCCCTATACATTATTAAAAACCAAAATTTACCTTCAAACACCCATTCTCTCAAAAACCTAATATTGAGGGAAGGAGGAAAGGAAAAATACTTTTTATGAGTTGGCAGTGGCCTTCCAGGACATAAAAGTGAGAATACACTTCTGTGTTGTGAGCTCTGCAGCTCAACCCAGGCTACTTAATGGTTAAGCCAGGCACATTTTTGTGACACCGGAGTAGATTTTTCCTCAAGTCCCTGATGAAGCAAAGGGAAAACTAGAGCATCTCTCTATAATTAGGGTAAACATAAAGACATCATCCAGACAGGGACACTTTGGAGAGTAAAAGGGGACAGTGTTAATAACTATTCTGGGCCAATAGGCATCTGTTGGCTCAGTCCCAGCCGAGTGAGATGTCAGCCACCCTGTCAAGAACCAGGAGAAGCAAGGAATAATGAGTGTTCTCACTTAATAAGGCCAAGCACATGGAGCAAAGCCCAGGTAGGCCTCTGGCACGTTGGGAGCTAGAGAGACAATCCAGGGAAAACTTAAATGTGAAGAGGAAGCTGCAAGGTAGGGTGGGTTAGAAAAGAACAGATATGGCATTAAGCCTCAGATTCATTCTGTAGTACAGTGAGTCATCCATAGGCTGGTTACAGACAGCCTCTCCAAGTCACCTAACAGCATCCCTACTCTTGAAAACTGTCATCTAACTATAGAGACAGACTTTATTTTCTTGGGCTCCAAAATCACTGCAGATGGTGACTGCAGCCATGAAATGAAAACATGCTTGCTCCTTGGAAGAAAAGCTATGAAAAACCTAGACAGTGCATTAAAAAGTACAGACATCACTTTGCCAACAAGGCTCCATCTGGTAAAGGTTATGGTTTTTCCAATAGTCATGTATGGATATGAGAGTTGGACCATAAAGAAGGCTGAGTGCCAAAGAATTGATGCCTCTCAACGGTGGTGCTATTGAGAGTCCCTTGGACAACAAGGAGGTCAAACCAGTCAATCCTAAAGGAAATCAATGCTGAATGTTCATTGGAAAGACTGATGCTGAGGTTGAAGCGCCAATATTTTGGCCACCTGATGCAAAGAGCCAACTCACTGGAAAAGATCCTGATGCTGGGAAAGACTGAAGGTAGGAGGAGAAGCGGGTGACAGAGGATGAGATGGCTGGATGGCATCACTGACTCAATAGACATGAGTTTGGGCAAACTCTGGGAGATGGTGAAGGACAGGGAGGCCTGGTGTGCTGTGGTCAGTCCACACGTTTGCAAAAAGTCAGACATGATTTAGCGACAGGACAACTACTATGGTGGATGTCAGCCTGCTGCTTCCAGCCCATCTGGGTTGTTTCTCTGACGTGCCTCTTCACACAAACGCTTTCCTCTGCCCAGAACATTTCTCCCAGCCCCTGGTCTCTGGGCCATTCTCTTTCAGCCCCCAGGAGGACTTCTCCAGGGAACCCTTCCTTCATCTCTTCATCAGATTCCTACTCACTCTGCATTTTTCCTCTCAAGGCCCTTCCCATTTATATTTTATCTGTTTAACACCTACCTTTGCCTAATTTCTTCAATTCTCTTTTCCCAGTGAGACCTGGCTTACAGGTAGCTTTCAACAAATATTTATGGATTGAATAAATTACACAGGAAAGTGAAATGATCTTTTTGATGCCAGTTAAATGTGCAAGAAAATTTTCTGATCATGAATTAGCTAGTGAAAAGTTTTTAAAAATTAAAAACAAACAGACCCAGAATGAGGTTCTTAGTATTTTTTTGAATGAGACTCTCCAACAGTGATAGATAGTGAAGTCGCTCAGTCGTGTCCGACTCTCTGCGATCCCAAGAACTGTAGCCTACCAAGGCTCCTCCCAGTAGTTGCTAGGAACCCTAAGCCATTAACTGGCAGAAACAGTCTGAGATCAGTGTGGAGGCCCGACTCAATGTGACATCGGCCTCTAGTGGATAAAGTTGAGAATACAGCAATTCCAAGTAAAAGATAACCCACAGCACTAGCTACAGTGAAGGAAACAAAAAATCCAAAATTGTTTCTGTTTTTCATATATAAGCAGAATTTTCCTCCCATATGAGCAAGTCTATTGTCAGATTTTTACCTCAACTAAATATTTAGCTTTTTGAGCAATCGCATTTAGAAACAGCTATCACATCACAGAGCTTCCCTGATAGAGATTTTATACCAAGCCTGAGTAGGAGTCAATATTACTACCTTAATTCTTTTTTCCCTAAATAATCTTTCCCAGGCTCCTGGCGTTTTTCTTGGACTTGAAGGCTACCAAATACTCCCAAGATGGAGGTGCATTTTAAGCTATCTGCTACTCAAAGGGTATGTGATATGAAGAAAAATGCTGGGATCAAAGAAGAAATGAGTTAAAGAGAAGAGAGTGTGCAAATTAGAGGCATGAATACAGGAACAAGTTTTGTTTGTAAACAAATCAGATGAGATGATGCTGTTTAATATTACTTACTTTTCTCTACTCATTAGCACTCAACCTAACATCCTGAGATCCTGGAATGCATACAGTGTGTCCATTCAGTTCTGCAAGTCTTGCTTTAAGAGCTTGTCATTATTTTTCTTTTGGCCACACTACACGGCCTGTGGTTTTTCCCTGACCAGGGATCAAACTCATGCCTTCTGCAGTGAAACCGCAGAGTCTTAACCACTGGACCACCAGGGAAGTCCATTGTCATTAGTTTTTTTTTTCTTTTAAAGATTTTTTGATGTGGGTCATTTTTAAAGTCTTTATTAAATGTGTTACAATATTGCCTTTTGCTTTTATGTTTTGATTGTTTTGGTTGTTTTTATGTTTTGATATTTTTGGCGGTGCAGCATGTGGGATCTCAGCTCCCTGACCAGGGATCCAACCCATGCTCCCTGCACTGGAAGGTGAAATCTTAACCACGAGACCACCAGGGAACATCCATTGTCATTACTCCTAATCTCCAGGTTTTAAAGGCATTATTATCACCCACTCACCCTACTCCAGTCCTTAGAACATCTTTACCTATCTCTTACTGAATTTGCACGCAGGATGTTGCTCAGGAGAGAACATCTTTGGAACTCAAATAAGTGCCACCGTATAAAGTGAGCTCAAGAGGGAAAGGGGTGGTACAGAAGAGACCATCTGTGTGCCTCTCACAGGGCAGAAGAACAGCAGGGGGCACTGTAAGGGCAGCTCCGTGGGCTCTCAGGACCACACATGTTCCATTTTAAATGTACCGACAAATAAATCCATGTTCCCACGTAAAACAAACAATTCTTAGGTACTGGTCCCTGCTTGCTTTAAGCAATGGGAACCACACTGCCAATCATGTTCTCAGACCAGATCTGAACACTAAAGGTACTTCTGAGCACTTTTCTCAAAGTTCTGTTTCCCCAAACACCTGGAATTCTTACACAGGTGTCATACAGATGGCACCCTTGCTCAGATTCAATTAAGTGCCAGGTACCAGCTGGTAATTGTAAGAGTTGGCAGAGAGAGAAGCAATAAGGTATTCATTTAATAAGCCTATCACCTCGGCACTATCCCTCTTTCATCCTCTTTTACATTTTCACCAGCACAGGATGCTAGAATTCTTTTGAGAATGGAAGCCCTGCTGTGCCAAGGAGAAGTCGGAGGGGGCACCATGCAGAGGAATAGGCAGGCCAGAGACATGCCCTTCCAGGGGACTTGAAAGAAACAAAGATGTGGGTTAAGTGACCGGCCCGGCCCCTGGAGTCCTGGGGCATACTCACCATTTCCTTGAATGCACTTTCGAGAGCCCCGATAACCAGGCACTCGTGCGGGATCTTCTTCTCAGTGAAGAAGCGCGCGGGCGGGGTGCTGGGGGAGCCCGGGGCGCCCACGCCTCCGCGGAGCGAGGCCGCGCGGGTCAGAGTCCGGCTGCTGGAGGGCGTGTGGTCCGGCTCCTCGCCCAGGCAGGCGGGCGGCAGCACGGCCGAGTTCTTCAGGATCTCCACGATGTCCTGCAGCTGCTCCGTGACGTGGTGCTGCAACAGGCGGGACGCCACCACGGCCGCCCCGGATCCCGCGTGGCCATCAAACAGCGACCAGTAGTGGCAGGAAACGCCTTCCGATTCCTGCGGGGAGAGGGCGACAAGGAAGTGTGAGAACCGTGGCGGCCACTGCCCCAGGCTGAGGGCGAGCCCTCTGGGGCTCAGCGCATCCACCCGTGGTCTGTCTGCAAACGAGGGCGGGGGTTGGGGGAGCGCAAAATAGGGCAAGACACTCAGGGATGCGTACCCAGGCGCATCACTGCTGCTCCTGTATCCCCGCCTCCCCTACTCCCAACCCCGGAGATAACGTGGTCCCTGCCTGCCCACCAAGGGCAAGATCTCAAGGCATCACCCTCAGCTGGCATGAGATCTACTTTAATTTGATGTGTAAGGGCTTCCCTGATGGTCCCTGGGCTAACACTCTGCTCCCAAGGTGGCGGGCCTGAGTTTGATCCCTGGTCAGGGAACTAACCCTTCATGTGGCAACTAAGATTTGGCACAAATAAGCAAAAACAAATTAAAAAAAATTTTTTTGATGGTGTAGAAGTGAGAGGTAAAACTACATACAAACAATGTCTTAACAGTTTTAACAGCTAGTTTCTCATCTTCCTTCTACTGCAACCCCAGAGCAGGTTAGACACACAGTCTTTTTAAAAAATCTTTTTATAATTAAGTTTATTTATATTTAATTGAAGGATAATTGCTTTACAATATTGTGTTGGTTTCTGCCAAACATCAACATGAATCAGCCATAGGTATACCTATGTCCCCTCTCTCCTGAACCTCCCCGCCCCCTCCCTCCCCATCCCACTCTGAGCCCTGGTTAGAGTTTCCTCAGTCACACAGCAAATTCCTATTGGCTATCTTCTTTACATACGGTAATGTATGTATTTCGATGTTACTCTCTCCATACATCCTACCCTCTCCTTCTCTCCCTCCCATCCACCCTCCCTCTGCCCCCACCACTGCGTTCATAAGTCTGTTTTCTATGCTTGTCTCTTTAGAGGAAATTAGGCCCTTTTTACAGATGCTTCAGGGTAGTAGTCTCGCTTCCTTCCCCCCAATAGGGCTTTTACACTTTCAGATAATTTCCCCATCTGCGTAGGTCTACATCCTGAATTTTTAGAACATGTTTTTCCCTTGAACACCCCATCTAGTCAAACCTTCACAAGATGCAGACAATTAAGATCTCCTCTTCACGTGTCCTACTTCCCTTGGTTTCCCAGCTGTCACTCAGCATCTTGGCTTCCTCTTCCTGCCCTGAAGCTACATGCAGCCCATGTTCCCTCATCTGCTGTGGATCTGGTACCTGCTGGCTGATTTTGAGACTGCTTCAAGATGAGCACTTTTAAAAACCATGTCTGAATCATATATGCCTAAGATGTTAGCTACAGGGGAAAAAAAAAAAAGGTGTTCAATTATGATGTATTAGAGGAGTAAGATATTAAACGCTGAGATTAAATAGGTACGGTACATGTTCCATCCACTTCTGCAACTAGGTTTGTCTACTCTGCAGCAATAAATACTGAATTCTTTTTTTTTTTTCATTGAAACCATTATATAAAGTTCTTTTGGTCTATCTTATTTTTTTTAATTGAAATATAGTTGCCCTATAACATTGTATGAATTTAAGGTGTACAACTGGTTTGATACATATATATATTGTGATATAGTTGGCATCATAGTCAATACTTAACATCTCTACCATGGCACAAATTCCTTCTTTGTGGTTAGAATAATTACGTTCTAATCTCCTAACATGTTTCATTATTATAATACAATATTGTTGTCTGTGTTCACTCTATGTGCATTAGATCTCTAGGACTTATTCACTACTCCTCTCTCCTATCTCCTTTCCCTCCAGTCCCTAGTAACCATCGTTTTGGGTCCATCTTAGAATGATGCTGGAAGATATTATATAGTAGAATGACATACGCCATTATCTACTTGTGCCCTTTAAATCTTTGTTTTTACTCAGTTCTGTGCCAGATGCTTAAAGATAATTTTTGGGGGGAGGTCAACAAATATTTACTGACCAATCTTTCTGTGACAGGCACAGAAAGTGGGGCAATGGGAATGAAAAACTAGATGAAAGAGATATCAATCATAGTCTGATCTCAAGAATCCAGGGGAGAGATAGACACTGATCAAATAATCACACAGATAAATGCAAAGTCATATTCTGATGAGGGTGACGAGGAGAGATTCTTGGCACTGTGAGACCAGCCTGCAGAGGGACATATTGGAGGACGCTTCCTGAGGACAGAAGCACCAGGCTGAACAGCCAATGGAAATCCACAAGATAAGGAGGGGAGAGGAGAGAATGCCAGGTGGCAGCAACAGCAGATGCAAAAGCTCTGTGGTCGAAGGTGTGTGAGGAGGATGAGGAGACTGACCGTGGCCATGCGAATGAACAGGGGAGAAAGGCAGGAAAGGAAGGAGAGGAAGATAGTTGGACCACTCAGTCCCTCCGAGTTACACAAAGGATCCAGAACATGTGACGGCTTCAGCTTAGAGTAACAGAAAACCATTGAATGAGGTGGGAGTTAGAAAATTTATATTTTTAAAACATCATTCAAGCTATGCTGTGAGGATTAGGAGAGAAGAAAGGGTGAAAGTGAGAATGCCAGTTAGGATATCACTTCAGTTGCTCAGTCGTGTCCGACTCTTTGTGACCCCATGAACCGCAGCACACCAGGCCTCCCTGTCCATCACCAACTCCCAGAGTCAACCCAAACCCATGTCCATCGAGTCGGTGATGCCATCCAACCGTCTCATCCTCTGTCATCCCCTTCTCCTCCTGCCCTCAATCTTTCCCAGCATCAAGGTCTTTTCAAATGAGTCAGCTCTTTGCATCAGGTGGCCAAAGTATTAGAGTTTCAGCTTCAACATCCTGGGTGTTCCAATGAACATCCAGGACTGATCTCCTTTAGGATGGACTAGTTGGATCTCCTTGCAGTCCAAGGGACTCTCAAGAGTCTTCTCCAACACCACGGTTCTAAAGCATCAATTCTTCGGCGCTCAGCTTTCTTTATAGTTCAACTGTCACATCCATACATAACCACTGGAAAAACCATAGCCTTGACTAGACGGACCTTTGTCAGCAAAGTAACGTCTCTGCTTTTTAATATGCTATCTACGTTGGTCATAACTTTTCTTCCAAGGAGTGTCTTTTAATTTCATGGCTGCAGTCACCATCTGCAGTGATTTTGGAGCCCAAAAAAATAAAGTCAGCCACAGTTTCCACTGTTTCCCCATCTATTTGCTATGAAGTGATGGGACCAGATGCCATGATCTTCATTTTCTGAATGTTGAGCTTTAAGCCAACTTTTTCATTCTCCTCTTTCACTTTCATCAAGAGGCTCTTTAGTTCTTCTTCACTTTCTGCCATAAGGGTGGTGTCATCTGCATATCTGAGGTGATTGATATTTCTCCTGGCAGTCTTGATTCCAGCTTGTGCTTCCTCCAGCCCAGCATTTCTCATGATGTACTCTACATAGAAGTTAAATAAGCAGGGTGACAATACACATCCTTGATNTCATCAAGAGGCTCTTTAGTTCTTCTTCACTTTCTGCCATAAGGGTGGTGTCATCTGCATATCTGAGGTGATTGATATTTCTCCTGGCAGTCTTGATTCCAGCTTGTGCTTCCTCCAGCCCAGCATTTCTCATGATGTACTCTACATAGAAGTTAAATAAGCAGGGTGACAATACACATCCTTGATGTACTCCTTTTCCTATTTGGAACCAGTCCTTGTTCCATGTCCAGTTCTAACTGTTACTTCCTGACCTGCATACAGGTTTCTCAAGAGGCAGGACAGGTGGTCTGGTATTCCCATTTCTTTCAGAATTTTCCACAGTTTATTGTGATCCACACAGTCAAAGGCTTTGGCATAGTCAATAAGCCAGAAATAGATGTTTTTCTGGAACTCCCTTGCTTTTTCGATTATCTAGCAGATGCTGGCCATTTGATCTCTGGTTCCACTGCTTTTCTAAAACCAGCTTGAACATCTAGAAGTTCATGGTTCATGTATTGCTGAAGCCTGGGTTGGAGAATTTTGAGCATTACTTAACTAGCGTGTGAGATGAGTGTAATTGTGCAGTAGTTTGAGCATTCTTTGGCATTGCCTTTCTTTGGGATTGGAATGAAAACTGACCTTTTCCAGTCCTGTGGCCACTGCTGAGTTTTCCAAGTTTGCTGGCATATTGAGTGCACCACTTTCACAGCATCATCTTTCAGGATTTGAAATAGCTCAATTGGAATTCCATCACCTCCACTAGCTTTGTTCCTAGTGATGCCTCCTAAGGCCCACTTGATTTCACATTCCAGGATATCTGGCTCTAGACCATTGTGATTATCTGGGTCATGAAGATCTTTTTTGTACATTTCCCCTGTGTATTCTTGCCACCTCTTCTTACTATCTTCTGCTTCTGTTAGGTCCATACCATTTCTGTCCTTTATCGAGCCCATCTTTGCATGAAATGTTCCCTTGGTATCTCTAATTTTCTTGAACAGATCCCTAGTCTTTTTCTATTATTTTCCTCTATTTCTTTGCATTGATCACTGAGGAATGCTTTCTTACCTCTCCTTGCTATTCTTTTGGAACTCTGCATTCAGATGCTTATATCTTTTCTTTTCTCCTTTGCTTTTTGCTTCCCTTCTTTTCACAGCTATTTGTAAGGCCTCCTCAGACAGCCATTTTGCTTTTTTGCATTTCTTTTTCTTGGAGATGGTCTTGATCCCTGTCTCCTGTACAATGTCATGAACCTCCATCATAGTTCATCAGGTACTCTGTCTATCAGATCTAAACCTTTAAATCTATTTCTCACTTCCACTGTATAATCATAAGGGATTTGATTTAGGTCATACCTGAATGGTCTAGTGGTTTTCCCCACTTTCTGAAATTTCAGTCTGAATTTAGCAATAAGAAGTTCATGATCTGAGCCACAGTCAGCTCCCGGTCTTGTTTTTGTTGACTGTATAGAGCTTCTCCATCTTTGGGTGCAAAGAACATAATCAATCTGATTTCGGTGTTGACCATCTGGTGATGTCCATGTGTAGCATCTTCTCTTGTGTTGTGGGAAGACGGTGTTTGCTATGACCAGTGTGTTCTCTTGGCAGAACTAATTAGCCTTTGCCCTGCTTCATTCTGTACTCCAAGGCCAAATTTGCCTCTTATTCCAGGTGTTTCTTGACTTCCTACTTTTGCATTCCAGTCCCATATGATGAAAAGGACATTTTTTAGGGGTGTTAGTTCTAGAAGGTCTTGTAGGTCTTCATAGAACTGTTCAACTTCAGCTTCTTCAGCGTTACTGGTCAGGGCAGACTTGGATTACTGTGATATTGAATGGTTTGCCTTGGAAACAAACAGAGATCATTCTGTCATTTTTCAGATTCCATCAAAGTACTGCATTTCGGACTCTTTTGTTGACTATGATGGCTACTCCATTTCTTCTAAGGGATTCCTGCCCACAGTAATAGATATAATGGTCATCTGAGTTAAATTCACCCATTCCAGTCCATCTTATTTCACTCATTCCTAGAATGTCGATGTTCACTCTTGTCATCTCCTGTTAGACCACTTCCAATTTTCCTCTATTCATGGACCTAACATTCCAGGTTCCTATGCAATATTGCTCTTTACAGCATCAAACCCTGCTTCCATCACCAGTCCCATTCACAACTGAGTGTTGTTTTTGCTTTGGCTCCATCCCTTCATTCTTTCTGGAGTTATTTCTCCACTGATCTCCAGTAGCATATTGGGCACCTACCGACCTGGGGAGTTTATCTTTCAGTTCTTATCCTTTTGCCTTTTCATACATTCAATTAAATCCAGGTAAGAGGAAACACTTATGAATGATTAAAAGCACCTTAAATGAGGATTAAGCACACTAACTCAGAGGAAAATTAAGGGTAAAAACAACGACCTAAGGACTAGAAGATCTGGATTCAGTGGCATCTTCAACATCAATCAGCTGAGAAGGAGGCAGAACAAGGAGAGGAAGGCAGTCCAGGCATTGGACCCTGGCAGGGTCACTCTGGAGCTGGACATCCTTGTTACTTAACATCTCTGTGCCATGGTTTCCTAGTAACTAAAAGGCCTGTGATATCTACCTTACTGTGGAGAAGTACTGGGGAGATTAAATGGTAATTTACGTCAAGTAAGTAGCTAACTAACATGTCTGGAGCGAGCGAGCGTGTGTGCATGTGTGCAGGCCTGTGTGTTATCATTACCATTACAATATGATCCTAGATGTCATTTTCTGGGCTTCAGTTCTTCACCAAAATGAGGAGTGGGGGACTTCCCTAGAAGATTCTGATGCCCCTGCTGTCTCTCCAAGTTCAACATTTAAGCAGCATAGACCAGTGTGGGCTACAGAAGTGGAGGAGAGGTGGGTCTTGAAGACAGGACAAGTAGAACTTGAATGGATCGAGAGGTAATACGGCAAACGGGAGGCTCAGGTGGTAGGGCTGATTCTGAGAGATGCTCATCTAGGGTCTCTTCTCTTTTTCTCCTCACCACTGAGTCTGTCTGGGACAGCAACACGTCCACCAAAAATACTCACATCTCAGACTCCCTCGCAGCTCTGTATGGTCACGTGGCCTCACTTTGGCCAATGAGCTACAAGAGGAAGTATCCTGGTTAGGACTTCTAGGAAAGCTAGGGTTTTCTTGAAAAAAAAAAAAAAAAAAAGACAACTCAATGGGCCTGGTCTTTTACCCTTTACCTGCCCCCATTCTTCCTGCCTAAGTCACAGAAATGATACCTGGAGGTAGCATAACTACCTCTTGCCAAAAAGGCTAAAAGCTGCAGCCCAGGTTGAGACAGATATATTTCGGGCAGTCTTTTCCAACTCTTTGCAACCCCATAGACTATAGCCAGCCAGGCTCCTCTGTCCATGGGATTTTCCAGGCAAGAATATTGGAGTGGGTTGCCATTTCCTGCTCTAGGGGATCTTCCTGACCCAAGGATCAAACCTGTGTCTCTTATGTCTCCTGCATTAGCAGGCATTTTACCACTAGCACCACCTGGAAAGCAGCCCAGGGTGGGAGGGCAGAAGTCAGAAGGAGCCTGGGCCCTGGATGTCTGGCTAGGAATGCTGCATAGGCCCTGGACAAGCTGTCATGTGGGTTTCAAGACATTTCAATGAGTCACTGTTGTGAGGTTCTGCAACAAGAGCTGGGCACGTGAAGAAGGATGGGTGTATATGTAGTATCCTGGGACTTGCGGCAGCATGGTAGAATGGAGGAGCACACGTAAGGAAGGCACAAGCACAGAAAAGAATCTCAAATAGGTAGAAGTGGATATCCACTTAGAATAAGCCCAGACCCCCAGGCAATGGTTCTTAATTCAGGGCATCTGTGGGAAGACTTCAGGGGGTCCATGAACCCATCTTTACTTTCACACACCTCTGAAAATGGACACCTCCCCCTATGATGAATGTGAGACAACAAAGCACAGCAGTAGCAGTATCTGTGACTTGGTCACCAACAGAAATAGCACTGCCCTTCCACACAGCCTGAACTATTGTTTACGCTCATCACTACTGTGCAAGGATCATCAACCCACTGCGAGCTCTTGTTACTTGCTGCCTTAGTGAAGGACATGCTGCCATATTATTAACGCATCTCTAGGACTGGGGCAAAGTGGCAAAAGGAAAGGATTTCTTGCTCAATGCATCTAATTCCCCAAAGGGCCCAAGGCCACCTGGATGGAACCCACTCACACAGCCCTACACCCAATTCAGTGAGACCCCAGCCAAGGTCTCTGAGGAAGCTGCGGCAGGGGCAGCGTAGGGATGGGAGAGGAGCCGTCGCGTCAGTGTCGGCACAGATCCTGGACACCAAACTTTTCATGTTTCCAGAGTCATAATTTGAACCAAAGAAGATCAAACCCCGTGAGATAACAAGCCACACTGCCATGGAATGCCATGACATTTTAAAACAGCAACTCTGAAATTTTTCTGACAAGTAATCCAACCATTTCCTTCAACAAGGTAGCGCATTCTGCAGCTACCAAAACCACCACCAGCTGACAAAATATCTGGGGAGTTTTTAACAGTCATGAAGAGGCTTGGGTTGGGAGCCCTCTGAGATGGGGCTCATTTTCTTTTTGAGAACATCTCTGCACAGCGGCACTCTAAAGACTAGTACAGCAAATTTTTAAAAGGCAATTAATAATTTTCACAGCTACAACTTGTAACACATAATTTTCCCACAAAGAAAGTTTCTTTCCACAATAAAAGCGTGCATGATTATGCACGCTAAATTGCTTTGACTCTTTGCAGCCCCATGGACCATAGCCCGCCAGGCTCCTCTGTCCGTGGGATTCTCCAGGCAAGAATACTGGAGTGGGGTGCCATGCCCTGCTCCAGGGGATCTTTCTGACCCATGGATTGAACCCAAGTCTCCTGTGTCTCCTGCATTGTGGGCCGATTCTTTATCGCTGAGCCACTGGGGAAGTCCCGGACAAAGTGCAGGTTGACTAAATCCAGCACTGGCCCATGCAGGAGCCAAGCCTACATCCATTAAGCAGTGTCTCTGAAGGTGGGGCCCCACCTTTTATCTTTTTAAAAGCTCCCCAAGGGATGTTAATGAGCAGCCACAGTTGAGAACCCCTGCTTTAATGAAAAGAGAATTGGTAAGCCATCAGGAGACCCACATTGTAGTCCAAATCTGCCACTGGTTCACTGTACAACTTCAGATGAGTCACTTACATCTCCCTGAACAGATCAGACCAGTGGTGTCCAAATTGTGTTCCTTGGTTCTGAAGAGGTACCTTAGGAGAGAGGAAGGTGAGTGTTGAAGCGATGCATCTCTTCGTCTGTTATACTAACCAGAGTGGAATGGTTTTATCAGTTAAAACACCAAGGTCTTGCAAAAGATTTTGGACAAAAGAATTTGACTATTTAAAATAAAAATATGAAAGCCTCTGAACTAGATAAAAACAAACTCATCAAGAGATTTCAAAATCTTCAGTGTCCTTCCATGGCAGCAACTTCAACAGTGAGTGATATATTAATACCACATGGGGAGAGACCCACAAAGCAGGCTCTCACCGTGCGCTCAGGTGCCAGCTCAGCTATTAAGAGACTAAAAGACCACAAAGGCACAGACACAGTTAGAGCACCCTCCCCATCATTAAACAGGCAATATTGCAAATGCTTTACAAATATTAGCTTATTTAGCCTTACTACAAAACTAGGATGGGGTATGGTTCAGTTCAGTTCAGTCGCTCAGTCGTGTCCGACTCTTTGCGACCCCATGAATCGCAGCACGCCAGGCCTCCCTGTCCATCACCATCTCCTGGAGTTCACTCAGACTCACGTCCATCGAGGCAGTGATGCCATCCAGCCATCTCATCCTCTGTCGTCCCCTTCTCCTCCTGCCCCCAATCCCTCCCAGCATCAGAGTCTTTTCCAATGAGTCAACTTTTCGCATGAGATAGCCAAAGTACTGGAGCTTCAGCTTCAGCATCATTCCTTCCAAAGAAATCCCAGGGTTGATCTCCTTCAGAATGGACTGGTTGGATCTCCTTGCAGTCCAAGGGACTCTCAAGAGTCTTCTCCAACACCACAGTTCAGAAGCATCAATTCTTCAGCGCTCAGCCTTCTTCATAGTCCAACTCTCACATCCATACATGACCACAGGAAAAACCATAGCCTTGACTAGACGGACCTTAGTCAGCAAAGTAATGTCTCTGCTTTTGAATATACTATCTAGGTTGGTCATCACTTCTCTTCCAAGCAGTAAGCATCTTTTAATTTCATGGTTGCAGTCACCATCTGCAGTGATTTTGGAGCTCAAAAAAATAAAGTCTGACACTGTTTCGACTGTTTCCCCATCTATTTCCCATGAAGTGATGGGACCAGATGCCATGATCTCNTCTAGGTTGGTCATCACTTCTCTTCCAAGCAGTAAGCATCTTTTAATTTCATGGTTGCAGTCACCATCTGCAGTGATTTTGGAGCTCAAAAAAATAAAGTCTGACACTGTTTCGACTGTTTCCCCATCTATTTCCCATGAAGTGATGGGACCAGATGCCATGATCTCTGTTTTCTGAATGTTACCACCCCCATTTTACAGGAGGAAAATGAAAGGACAGAGAGGACAACCACTCCAGGTTACCACATATTAAGTGATAAGGCTGGCAACAGAGTCCACCTCTAAACCATCAGCCCCCACGTGAGGCTGAACACCCCCAGCCCATGCTCTGCCTGGCCCTGGATGGAAAGCTTGCCCTGATGGATACGTGGCTGTTGAATTCACTTCTCCACTCTGCAACTTGAGTTTTTCTAAAAAACCCAATCTGATTAATGTCATACGGGCCAACAACCTGCCCGAAGGCTGACTCCAGGCTATGGCACCCTAGTTTGCAGTCCCTGATCCAGTCTCTGATTCTCTCTCTACCTTCCATCTCTTCCTTCAAATGCCACCGATGCAGAACTACAGTGCTTGCAGCTCATCACAAACCACTATTGCCCCTCCCCATCTGGTTCCCCCAACCTTTTTGGTACTCAATTTAACTGTCACCTCTTCCTACAAGTTCCCACTGCTCCCTTTACCTACCCCTGCAGCATTCACTATATTGCCCGTGACTGTCCACCTGCTTGAGCAATTCTGGATTGAAGAAAAGAATATTTTGGAAAAAGGAAGCAGCTAATAAGCAATGCAGGTAAAAAGAAGTGTGTTTATATATATATATCAGAGAAGGCAATGGCACCCCACTCCAGTACTCTTGCCTGGAAAATCCCATGGACGGAGGAGCCTGGTGGGCTGCAGTCCATGGAGTCGCTGAGAGTTGGACATGACTCAGTGACTTCACTTTCACCTTTTGCTTTCATGCATTGGAGAAGGAAATGGCAACCCACTCCATTATTCTTGCCTAGACAATCCCAGGGATTGGCGGAGCCTGGTGGGATGCTGTCTATGGGGTCGCACAGAGTCGGACACGACTGAAGCGACTTAGCAGCAGCAGCAGCATGTATATACATATGGTTATACGGAGGACCATGTGGACAGTGGCCTGATTCATGCCAATCTTGTGGCCTAGGTTCAGGTTGGGGTGAGATTCTGGAGCCTAGGAAGGCAGACTAGGAGACCCAGTTTGTGCCTTGGAACATAAGGAGTGATGAGACGCCTCTGTTCCTGAGAATACTGAGAGCTGGGCTGAGGCAGCAGTGAGCCCGGGACATTCTGCAGGTGCACTGCAAGAAGGAAGCTTCAGAATTCAAGGGGCTCCTAGAGGTCTGTCCTAAGGCAAATAGGGCCTAGGTCTGGGAGGTGTCACTGGGCCAAGAGACTTCATGGGACATTTCAAGGACCAACATGAGGTTGGAGTGGGCTATAGTGTGTTTGAGATGGGACGAGAGTTTAATCAGAGATAAGGTCTAATCAGAGAATTAAAACCTACTTTAAAAAAAAACTGGAGTATAATTGCTTTACAATGTTAGTTTCTGCTGTGCAATGAAGTGAATCAGCTATACGTGTACATATATCCCCTCTCTCTTGGACTTCCCCACTGCCCCTTGCCACCCCACTCATCTAGGTCATCACAGAGCACTGAGCTGAGCTCCCTGTGCCATTCAGCAGCTTCCCTCTAGCTATGTGCTTTACACATGGCAGTATATGTAGAAGAAGAAGTGAAAGTCGCTCAGTCATGTCTGACTCTTTGCCACCCCATGGACTGTAGCCTGCCAGGCTCCTCCATCCATGGAATTTTCCAGGCAAGAATGCTGGGTGGGTTGCCATGGCCTTCTCCAGGACATATAGGTCAACCCTAATCTCCCAGTTGGTCCCACCTTCCCCTTCCCCTTCCCCACCATGTCCACATGTTCATTCTCTATGTCTGCGTCTCTATTCCTACCTTGCAAATAGGTTCATCTGTACTATTTTTCTAGATTCCACATAAATGCTGGAGAGGGTGCAGAGGAAAGGGAACCCTCTTGCACTGTTGGTAAATTGATACAGCCACTATGGAGAACAGTATGAAGGTTCCTTAGAAGACTAAACCCAGAACGATCATAGGACCCATAATTCAAAAGGATACATACACCCCAAAGTTCACCGCAGCACTGTTTACAACAGCCAGGACACAGAAGCAACCTAGACTCCACTGACGGAGGAATGGATAAAGAAGACGGGATACAGATACACAATGGAATATTACTCAGCCTTAAAAAGGAACAAAAACAGGTCATTTGAGATGTGGATGGACCTAGATTCTGCCCTACAGAGTAAAGTAAGTCAGAAAGAGAAAACAAATATCACATATTAACACATATATGTGGAATCTAAAATCTACTTTTGAAAGAAGCATGATCAAACAGGATATGCCACACATTTATTCTGAAACACCTTCTCCCTCATCCTCTTTACTTAGAACGTGCCATTGGTTTCTGTTGGTAAGGGTGCATGGTGTGAGGCACAGTCAGATCTGAGAACCTTGAGGAATGAACACCTCAATGTCACATCAGCACTGAGGCATCACATCGACATCAGGGGTCTGGGTGGCGTGGAGCTGTGAACCTACAGCAGAGACCTGAAAAGTCCCAAGTTATATGAACACAGTACTTTCAAAGCCTCTCAAATCTGTGATTTCACTGCAAATACACCTGCATTCCCTCACTGCAGAGAATCTTCAATGACTCCCTGCTGCCCTTAAAATACCTTTCGGTCTTCTGGTTGCTCACACAGTTCATTGGCCCTGCATAATCTGCCTGCCACTCCTCTCTTGCTCCTTGTCAGTGATTGTGAATACTCTTGTCCCTTCTCATCTAATTCCCTTGTCACCACTAGGACTATAAATGTCATGTTTTTATTCTGCCCTAAAACACTCATCTTTTGCCATCTGCTTAGAGAGCTATTAATCCTTCAGCTTTCAGTGGAAGCATCTCCTTCCCACCAAGCCCACCTGCACTACCACAGCCTCTGTGCATCCCCTGCGGAAGTGTCTATCCCACTGATGTGGAATTGCCTGACGCGTCTGTATCAGCGTCCTCAGAGACTCACACGTATCTCATTCACTATGGCATTCCAGGGGCGCCTGGTATAGAACAGATGCTTAGCAATGACTAAACATACAAAGAAAGGAAGAGAGAAAGCAGAGTTTTTCATTTGTCTTTTTTTTTTTTTAAGCAATATAGCAGTTTAAGAAATAAGAATTTTATGTAAGATACTTCATACTAGTAAAAACCAACAGAATAAACCTAATCTTCTTCAGGATCGGAGCTGACTTACTTAACTTTATGCCCTCTCAGCTCTCTGGGGCTAAGTGTGTCCTGCAAATAAGCAACCTAGATCCAGGGCCCTTAGCATCTCAAAGGTGCTCCATGGGAAAACCAAAGGGATGGGACACTGCCTTCTCTGGCTGTACTTGATTTGCCAGGCCTTATAGCCCTTATGGAACAGTTTGAAACATACACAAAATTCTAAGCTCAGGTATTTAATCTTAAAAAAAAAAAAAAAGGAAAATAAAAAAAAAAAAAAAACTAACCTACCAGATTCCTCTTACTGGAGAGTTGAGCTATTAAAACCCACAGACTTTCTTCAGCTCTTGTGCCCTGTTGAGAGGTATAATCCGCTATTGCCTTTTCCTTTGTACCAGGGAATAAAGGGTAAGGAATGTGCATGGGGAGTTGGAGAGCTGTGTTCTGCACCTGCTTGGTTTCAGCAAAGGTACCAAAGCAGGGAAAGAAAGGGCACAGCTGCATCCAACATCCTCAGCCCAGCCCGCCCCACGCTCCAGCTGCCCACAGCCAAAGGCACCATCCAGCCCTCCTGTGGTTAGAAGGAAGCTGGGCGTTAGCACAGAGAATAAGGTTTCGAGGTTATGTGGCAAATAAACTGGGTTTCAGATTTCACATTATCCAACAGTCCAAGTGTAGCTTTGTCACTGATGTCTACACACCAACACACCATGGGTATTTTAAAAGCTGGATATTTAAATATCCTCACTTCCAAATGAGTCAGCACAAACATACAAATCCTACTCATCATGATATGTCTTAGCACAGAAAGAACACAGGCTTTAAGATCAAACTTGGGTTCCAGAATTCACTACTGTGTGGTCTTGGGCACATTTCTCAACTTCTCTCAACTGCTTCCTTATTTAAAGAAAAGAAGAAACTAGGACTCTGAGAGTAAGGATTCACTCATTGTATACTTGTCTTGGTCCCTCCTCTCCTATGTGTCAGGCTTGAGCTGGACAGTGGGATGTGGCAGGGAATAAAATTATAATGGGGGAATTCCCTGGCGGTCCAGTGGTTAAGACTCTACACTCCCACGGCAGGGGACATGGGTTCCATCCCTGGTCAGAGATCTTGCACACCCCAAGGTGCGACCAAAATAAATTAATAAATAAGAGACAACTGTTGTTATTATTAAAAAAAAAGAAAAGGATATCATGGTTCCCAGGCTCTTAAAATAGCAAGCAGAATATGAACAGATGACTATAAGCATGTTAGAAAAGAGACATGCCTGGTGTCACGAGTGGATAATATGCATTAAATGTGCAGACAGTGGGTTATGGGAGAAGGGGAAAGGGTACAAGTATATAGAGATAAAATGAGGGAGTAATCATCTGTAGCAATGAAACTGTTGTATCCTGACTGTGCTGGTGAGTCCACGAATCCACGCAGATATTCAAATTCATGACTGTATACCCAAAGGAAGAAAAGTTAACTACACTGTATAATTTTTTTAATTAATAAATAAAATGTATAGAATCTTGTCCAGCAGGTAGGAGGAGCAATAAAGCCAGAAGTAACAGTACAGTAAGTCCCCTACATACAAATGAGTTCTGTTTCAAGAGTGCTTTCCTTAAGTCCAATTTGTTCGTAAGTCCAATGTTAGCCTAGGTACCCAGCTAACACAATGGGCTATACAGTACTGTTCTCTAATAGGTTTATAATACTTTCACACATATAATACATAAAAAACAAACAGAAAATAAAGAAAGCATTTAAAATCTTACAGTACATTACCTTGAAAATTACAGTAGTACAGTACAACAGCTGGCATTTAGGGGCTGGCATCAGGTGAATAGGCAGGAAGGGTTACTGACTGGAGGAGGGTGAAGAGGTGGGAAATGATAGAGCTGAAGGATCTTCAGCAATAGATGGAGGGCAAGCTGCAATTTCACTGATGTCTGATGCTGATGGAACATACATTCTCATCTTTGAAGGTTTGCAACTTGAAAGTTCATATGTAGGGAACTCAGTGAAATTACTTATGCTGCTAAGTCGCGTCAGTCGTGTCCGACTCCGTCCAACCCCACAGACGGAAGCCCACCAGGCTCCCCCGTCCCTGGGATTCTCCAGGCAAGAACACTGGAGTGGGTTGCCATTTCCTTCTCCAGTGCATCAAAGTGAAAAGTGAAAGTCAAGTCGCTCATTTGTGTCCGACTTTTAGCGACCCCATGGACTGTAGCCTTCGAGGCTCCTCTGTCCATGGATTTCCCAGGCAAGAGTACTGGAGTGGGGTGCCATTATACTCACTGTTAAATAACCTAGGGAGACAATGAGCAGGCAGGGAGTAATAAGGACTCTCTCATCCAGGAGACCAAGCTGTACATTCCAGCACCCCGTGCTGATGGGATGCTTGTGGTCATCCTCCGTGCAATCTCTGTCATTTCCATTCTTCTTAAGTCACTTCCCCCATGGAAAGTCTAGGTTCAAAGGATACCTACTGAGTATCTACTGTGATGGATCTCCACACCACCACCATAAAACAGGCATTCATGTCCCATTTTACCAGTGATTTCAGCAGGGCACAGCCAGTCAAGTGGCTCTACTGGTCAATGGTAACACCAGGACTGAACCCATTCCAAATTACAGAATCTTATTTTTCCAAAACACACAACTTTGTGTAATTAATCCCCCTAGCTTTTGTGACTCTGTAGCCTTTAACAATGCAGCACTATTTTACTTTGTTGCTTATCAGTAATTGCTTACATGTGCCAGGCCATTGGCTGACTGCTGTAACTTCTTGGCAGTGGCCTGGTGTTACCCTCTGGTGCCATCAAAAAATGTCACTGGGCAATCAGCTCATCATACAAAGTTCTACACCTGGAACACCAAAGCCTTCAAGTTTAGAGGAACATGCTCTTGACATCATGAATTTAAAAGTCACTAATATTCTGTTTTAACAAGCATTTACCCTGGTTTTGCTTCAGACTAACATGAGTTAAAATTCACTCCATTTGAAGAAAAACATGGAGCCCTTTTTTAACTTGCCACACAATTAAATTGGCAGCCATCACTCATGTCTCAAAAGAGTAACTTAGAAGTGGTTTTCCAGTTGCATTCTAAATTATTTCATTTACAAAAAAATAAAGATAGTCTTCTATGTAATCTACAACACACACACACACACACACACACACGCACGCTCACCTCCTTTTTGGGAATACACCTGCAACAAGACAAAGGCATATTCCAGAAGGTAAAAAATTGAGAGTTTAAAGCTATTTCTCTTCAGAATTTCACTAAAGTAGGCCCAATGTGACATCTCCCTTCCTCTAAAGTTCTAGAAACTGCTTTTTAATCACAATGCTTATTTTCTTTTTCTTATTTTCCAGAACTTAGTAAGTTTTATCTGGGAAGGGTAACTTGGACCTTTCAATATGCATAAGATTGTTCCAAACAGAAATTTATCCATGGGGCTTCCCTGGTGGTCCAGTGGTTAAGAATCTGTCTTGCAGTGCAAGGGATACCGGTTTGATCCCTGGTCCCAGAAGATCGCACATGACACAGAGCAGCTAAGTTCATGCACCACAACTACTGAGCCCATGCACCCAGAGCCTGTGCTCTGCAACAAGAGAAGCCACTGCAATCAGCAGCCTGCGCACCGAAACCAAGAGCAGCCCCTGCTTACGGCAGCAAGAGAAAACCTGTGCAAAGCACAGGCAGAAACAAATAAATAAAAATTAAGAAGAAAAAAAACCCCACAAAAGGCGCAGTATGAGTGTGGGATGCACTTGCCTCCCTCCTTTCTTGCCAAAGAAGAGGGACTACTTATTTTCCACTGGGGAAACAGAGAGCTGACATGCTCTTCTGATCCCTACTATCGTATGGCTTGATTTCCACCCAAGTTTCTGGCCAAGTTTCAAGGATGATAATGCAGAATTAGAGGAGGAGGAGGAGGCAGAACTGGAGGATCTGTTTCAGGCCTTTCATCTACAGGGCTTTCAATCACCAGTTCTTCATCTGATTGCACGGCAAAGCAATAAGAGGAAGAAGAATAAATCAGCCGATGATGAAGCTGAGATGTGGGAAAATTTCAAGAACTTCGTGACAAGTCCTTCCAAGGGCCCACGTTCTACTGCTGTCCACTTGGAATCATGCCCCACAGCAGAGTCTGTTTGTTCTTAACCTAGTTTTCTGACTAAATTACGCAGATATTTTGTTCCCCACTGGGAAAGATCCCTTATTCTCATATATGTAAAAGAATATGGCTGCCTTCTCAGGATCTGACAATACAAAACACAGATTTTCTTGGTTCAAATCTTCCACTTTATGAGAGAGTGAGTGTAGGATAAGTTAAGTATGTTTGATTTTTGTTTTTAAATGGCAATTTAGTTCCATATGTCAAAATGCTATTAAATAAATATTAACTTCTGAGACAAGAGTAGAGACAAGAAGTAGAAAGTGATAGCTGTGGCTAAGTTGTCTTATGGTTTATTCTAGACTCAAAAATTAGCTCAGTAATATTCTTAAATGGCTCAGACAGTAAAGAATCTGCCTGCAATGCAGGAGACCCAGGTTCAATCCCTGGGCCCAGAAGATCTCCTGGAGAAGGGAATGGCAACCCACTCCAGTATTCTTGCCTGGAGAATTCTATGGACAGAGGAGCCTGGTGGGCGACAGTCCATGGGGTTGCAAAGATTCAGATATGACTGGGCAACTAACATAGCATGTCAAAACACTATTAAATAAATATTAATTTCTGAGAGACAGAAGTAGTAGACAGTTAATGACAGTTTTGGCTAAGTCATGTTATAGTTTATTCTATATATACACATTACCTCAAGAATGTTCTCAAACTATTATTTTATACATCAAAAACTTCTCTTAAATTAGTTTACAGTAGGAACATAAGTAATGTGAAATAATATTGAATTGCGGCTGCAAACTCCACTGTTAGAACAACAGATAATATCAATTGAGCATTTATTACATACCAGGCACTATTCTAAGCACTTTTCATATTTTTAACTCATTTAATTCTAATAACCTTATGAGGTATAAATTATCATCCCCAATTTGCAGATGAGGAAACTGAGGCATCACAAGACAAAAACTATTGAGTGGCAGAGCTGGGATTAAAACTCAGATACTCATGAGTGTGCAATGAGAGGCTTTTTCTGTTCATTGTGGTTTCAATCAAATAATGGTCTTCTATAATTTAGCAAGAAAAAAATGGACTATAAGGACAAAAAGATGAACAATTTCATTTCCATTCTGTTCTTCACCTGAGTCAGTGAGAGCTGTTACCCAATTTCAGAGTTGATGTAGGAGCTGATAAATAACTCTTAATTCAAAAGAGAAATCACATGGAAATGAGAAAAAGTTTGGCATTATATTGAAATTATACATATTAACAGTAGGAGTAGTTCTTCTTTCATTTCAGACTTTTCGAAAGAGTGAAGGACTTTTCTGCCACATTTCCCAGCTGCTAAGGGATAAATGGCTTCCCTGGTGACTCAGTGGGAAAGAATCCTCCTGACAATACAGGAGACACAGGTTTGATTTCTGGCATGGGAAGTTCCCCTAGAGAAGGAAATGGCAATCCACTCCAGTATTCTTGCCTGGGAAATCCCATGGACCCTGATGGGCTACAGTCCAAAGGGTTGCAAAAAGCCAGACACAACTGAGAGACTTAGCAACGACAATGGATAAAGAGGCGTCATGTGACCAGTGAGTATAGACTTGGAAGCCAGACTGCCTGGGCTGAATCCAAGCTCCACACTTTCCAGCTCTGTGCCTTGGTTTCCCCATCAGTAAAGTAAAGAATACTACAGACTTATGTGTGTATTATGAGGTTAAAGGAATTAATATTGGCAAAGCCAAAATTGGCAAAGCACTACGATCAGTGTTGTGTCTGGCATATGAATGCTGAATACTGGGCTTTAAAAAAAATAAGAAGAAAAGAAAATCTCAAGAGCTTATTGCTCTTGCCAATAATCTAAAACTCTGGGGAAATCAGATTACAAGTGAAACAAGGAGAAACTTCTATTTCAGCACCATTTATTTTCCTTTAGCCTTAAGATTCACCACAGTGGGAAAATCTATTGTGGAACCAAGTTTGAGTTGCGTTCTTGGCTCCTAACCTGGTCTTCAGAGTAAACCCACACTCACTGAGAAGGGAACTGTCAAGTTATTTTAACTGACATAGGTCTGAACATCCTGGTTGGAAAGTCATTCTTCTTAATCACTGGGCAAGAATTCTAATCCCTGGAACCAAGAGATAAGACTTTTGAGAGAAACCATGGCACTCTTGCTTTGGAAAAAAAAAAAATCTAAGTAGATAAATGGAAAGGTATGTTTTTCTTGACA
Source organism: Aepyceros melampus (assembly GCA_006408695.1). Taxonomy (NCBI): domain Eukaryota; kingdom Metazoa; phylum Chordata; class Mammalia; order Artiodactyla; family Bovidae; genus Aepyceros; species Aepyceros melampus. The sequence goes on from SJXQ01007285.1 coordinate 35,349, forward strand.
CACTCAGAACAAAGACCTTAATTGAGAGGGAAATTTTAAAGTAATAAACCCAATGACAGAAACCAAAGGCTGCTCCTGTTGTTTTTTATAGCTGACACTGTTGCAGGAAGCAGACTGCCAAATGTGGCCGAATGCCCCAAAAACGCTGCCTCTGTGGAACCACGGGAAACCTTCACTTAATGCTCTGGGGGGTGACCGAGGGCTTTTCACAGAAAACAGATGAAAAGAACAACAAATCTTCACTCCAGAAAGTTGAAATAGCCCTTTTCATTTCCTTCCTATCTCTCCCCATCCCCAGTTTGATCCTATTTGCCTGGAATTCCTACAGTGCTCCCCCATCGTCTGCTGAGAAAGATAATCAGCTTTCCTCTCCCCTGCTGATGAACTTGGCCGTGATGTGGACATAGCCATCTCCTGTTATTGTAATTAGACACTGAACTAACAGACACTGAAACCACATACTTTGATGTGTTTTGACTAAATTAAACAACATAAGGAGGCTCTGAAGGAAATAAGACTTAGAACGCATGTGTCCACAGGTCTCGTCTTAAGCCCAAAACGATTGGTTCCAAAACAGGCAGTCAGATGGGAGGGGAAACTGTCCTGGTTACGGCCACACATCTTACATAAAGGCGGGGGCTTCTTACCTTAATACTAAGGTTATATGATGCCCTCAAGAGTGAACTTTCTCTTCCTCCTCAGAGAAGTCATCTGCTATCTTCCTCCTCTCTTTATCTCATTCCTAGAATGACTAGTTCAGTTCAGTTGCTCAGTCGTGTCCAACTCTTTGCGACCTCATGAATTGCAGCATGCCAGGCCTCCCTCTCCATCACCATCTCCCGGAGTTCATTCAGACTCATGTCCACTGAGTCTGTGATGCCATCCAGCCATCTCATCCTCAGTCGTCCCCTTCTCCTCCTGCCCCCGATCCCTCCCAGGATCAGGGTCTTTTCCAATGAGTCAACTCTTCGCATGAGGTGGCCAAAGTACTGGAGCTTCAGTTTTAGCATCATTCCTTCCAAAGAAATCCCAGGGTTGATCTCCTTCAGAATGGACTGGTTGGACCTCCTTGCAGTCCAAGGGACTCTCAAGAGTCTTCTCCAACACCACAGTTCAAAAGCATCAATTTTATTGCTGAAGTCTGGCTTGGAGAATTTTGAGCATTACTTTACTAGCATGTGAGATGAGTGCAATTGTGCAGTAGTTTGAGCATTCTTTGGCATTGCCTTTCTTTGGGATTGGAATGAAAACGGACCTTTTCCAGTCCTGTGACCATTGCTGAGTTTACCAAATTTGCTGGCATATTGAGTGCAGCACTTTCACAGCATCATCTTTCAGGATTTGAAACAGCTCAACTGGAATTCCATCACCTCCACTAGCTTTGTTCGTAGTGATGCTTTCTAAGGCCCACTTGACTTCACATTCCAAGATGTCTGGCTCTAGAGTGACTAAGGAACTGCAAAACAAAAGCTCTTGGAAAAGCTATCTTCACTGGCAGGTGGCAATCAGTACAATAAATAAAGACTTCTTAACACCTTTCAGAAAATACTGGCAAGATGGCACAGAAGGATGTGCACTCATCTTCTCCTGTGAGAACATCAGAATTGCAACCAGCTGCTGAACAACCATCAACAGGAGAATGCTGGATCCCACCAAAAAACATACCCCACATCCAAGGGCAAAGGAGAAGCCCCAACAAGACGGCAGGAGGGGCGAAATCATGTTTAGAATCAAATCTCAGCCCCATCAGAGATGCTTAGAGGGCACAGACAAGCTTGTGCATACCAGCACCCAGGGAAAGGAGCAATGACCCCGGAAGAGACGGAGCCAGACCTGCCTCTGAGTGTCTCCTGTGGAGGCAGGGCTCAGCAGTGGCCAGCCATGGGGCCAGGGGCTCTGGCTTCAGCAGACCTGGGAGGCACAGCATGCGGCATAACCTCTTGGAGGAGGTCACCATTAGTGCCACTACAGAGCCATTGAGTAGACAACCCACAACCTGGAGAACAAAGATACCAAAGAAGTTCTCCCAAGTGTTGCAAAATTTCTAGGGCCCACAACAGACTCCCTAACCTGGGGATCCAGCAAAAGGAGTGAGAATCCCCAGGGAATTTGACTTTGAGGCCAGTGAGATTTGATTATAGAAGTTTCACAGGACTGGGGGAACAGACTCTTGGAGGGCACAAACAAAGCCTTGTGCTCACCGGGACCCAGGAGAAAGGGGCAGTGGCCCTACAGGAGACAGACAGATTTGCCTGTGAGTATCTGGGAGTCTCTGGCAGAGGTGGGCGTCAACAGTCAGGGGCACTGCCTACAACAGTCATGGCAGCCGCGGCATGCTCACATAAGTCCTTTTGAAAGCGGTGGCCATTACCACCATTACCTCTACCATAGTTGGCCTCAAGTGAACTACAGAGAGGGAACACAGACCCACTCATCAGCAGAAATATTTGATTAAAGATTAACTGAGCATGGCCCCACCCAACAGAACAAGACCCAGTCTCTCCCACAGTCAGTTTCTCCCATCAGGAAGCTTCCATAGGCCTCTTATCCTTATCCATCAGAAGGCAGACAGAATGAAAACCACAATCACAGAAAACTAACCACACTGATCACATGGACCACAGCCTTGTCTAACTGAATGAAACTATGAGCCATGCCCTGGGAGTTCTGAAAAAACGTGGACCATTGGAGAAAGGAAAGGCAAACCACTTCAGCATTCTTGCCTTGAGAACGCCATGAACAGTATGAAAAGGCAAAAAAATAGCACACTGAAAAAGGAACTCCCCAAGTAGGTAGGTGCCCAATATGCTACTGGACAAGAGCAGAGAAATAGCTCCAGAAGGAATGAAGAGGTTAAGCCAAAGTGGAAACAATACCCAGTTGTGGATGTGTCTGGTGATGAAAGTAAAGTCTGATACTATAAAGAAAAATATTGCATAGGAACCTGGAATGTTAGGTCCATGAATCAAAGCAAATTTAATTCAGTTGACTATTATATCTATTACTGTCAGCAAGAATCCCTTAGAAGAAATGGAGTAGCCCTCATAGTCAACAAAAGAGTCTGAAATGTAGTACTTGGATGCAGTCTCAAAAATGACAGAATGATCTTTGCTTGTTTCAAAGGCAAACCATTCAGTATCACAGTAATCCAAGTATATGTCCCAATCATTAATGCTTAAGAAGCTGAAGTTGAACAGTTCTATGAAGACCTATAAAACCATCCAGAACTAACACCAAAAGAAATGTTCTTTTCATCATAGGGGACTGGAATGCAAAAGTAGAAAGTCAAAAGATACCTGGAGTAACAGGCAAGTTTGGCCTTGGAGTACAGAATGAAACAGGGCAAAGGATAACAGATTTTTGCCAAGAGAATGCACTGGTCATAGCAAACAGCCCCTTTCAACAACACAAGAATGACTTTACTCATGGACATCACCAGATGGTCAACACCAAAATCAGACTGATTATATTCTTTGCAACCAAAGATGGAGAAGCTCTATACACTCAGCAAAAACAAGACCAGAAGCTGACTATGGCTCAGATCATGAACTCCTTATTCCAAAATTCAGACTTAAATTGAAGAAAATAGGGAAAACCAGTAGGCCATTAAGATACGACCTAATTCAAATCCCTTAGGATTACACAGTGGACGTGACAAATAGATTCAAGGAATTAGATCTGAAAGCCTGAAGAACTATGGATGGAGGTTCATAACATTATTCAGGAGGCGGTGATCAAAACCATCCCCAAGAAAAAGAAATGGAAAAAGGCAAAATGGTTGTCTGAGGAGAGCTTACAAATAGTTGAGAAATTTTCTTTTCTAAAGAAAAGGCAAAGGAGAAAAGGGAAGATATACTCATTTGAATGCAGAGTTCCAAAGAATAGCAAGGAAAGATATGAAAGTCTTCCTCATTTTTTGATTGGGTCATTTATTTTTCTGGTATTGAGCTGCATGACCTGCTTGTATATTTTTGAGATTAATTATTTGGCAGTTGCTTCCTTTGCTATTATTTTCCCCCATTCTGAAGGCTGTCTTTTCACCTTGCTTATAGTTTCCTTCATTGTGCAAAAGCTTTTAAATTTAATTAGGTCCCATTTGCTTATTTTTGCTTTTATTTCCATTACTCTGGGAGGTGGGTCATAGAAGTTCCTGCTGTGATTTGTGTCAGAGTGTTTTGCCTACGTTTTCCTCCAGGAGTTTTACAGTTTCTGGTCTTACATTTAGATCTTTAATCCATTTTGACCAAAGAAATAAACAGAAATTTCTCCAAAGACATACAGATGACTAACAAACACATGAAAAGATGCTCAACATCACTCATTATCAGAGAAATGCAAATCAAAACCACAATGAGGTACCATCTTATACAAGTCGGAATGGCTGCTATCAAAAAATCTACAAACAATAAATGCTGGAGAGGGTGTGGAGAAAAGGAACCCTCTTACACTGTTGGTGGGAATGCAAACTAGTACAGCCACTCTGGAGAACAGCGTGGAGATTCCTTAAAAAACTGGAAAAGGAACTGCCTTATGACCCAGCAATCCCACTGCTGGGCATACACACCAAAGAAACCAGAAATGAAAAGAGACACATGTACCCCAGTGTTCATCACAGCACTGTTTACAACAGCTAGGACATGGAAGTAACCTAGATGTCCATCGACAGACAAATGGATAAGAAAACTGTGGTACATATACATGATGGAATATTACTCAGCTATTAAAAAGAACACATTAGAATCAGTTCTGATGAGGCGGATGAAACTGGAGCCTATTATACAGAGTGAGGTAAATCAGAAAGAAAAAGACCAATACAGTATACTAATGCATATATATGGAATTTAGAAAGATGGTAATGATAACCCTATATGCGAGACAGCAAAAGAGACACAGATACAAAGAACAGACTTTTGGACTCTGTGGGAGAAGATGAGGGTGGGATGATTTGAGAGAAGAGCATTGAAGCATGTATATTACCATATGTGAAATAGATCGCCAGTCCAGGTTGGATGCATGAGACAGGGAGCTCAAGGCTGATGCAGTGGGATGACCCTGAGGGAGGGGATGGGGAGGGAGGTGGGAGGACAGTTCAGGATGGGGAACACATGTACACCCATGGCTGATTCATGTTAATGTATGGCAAAAACCACTACAATATTGTAAAGTAATTAGCCTCCAAGTAAATAAATTAAAAAAAAAAAAAGCCTTCCTTAGTGATCAATGCAAAGACGTGGATGAAAACAGTAGAATGAGAAGGACTAGAAATCTCAAGAAAATTAGAGATACCAAGTGAACATTTTTCCAGGTTGGATGCATGAGACAGGGAGCTCAAGGCTGATGCAGTGGGATGACCCTGAGGGAGGGGATGGGGAGGGAGGTGGGAGGACAGTTCAGGATGGGGAACACATGTACACCCATGGCTGATTCATGTTAATGTATGGCAAAAACCACTACAATATTGTAAAGTAATTAGCCTCCAAGTAAATAAATTAAAAAAAAAAAAAGCCTTCCTTAGTGATCAATGCAAAGACGTGGATGAAAACAGTAGAATGAGAAGGACTAGAAATCTCAAGAAAATTAGAGATACCAAGTGAACATTTCATGCAAAGATGGGCACAGTAAAGGACAGAAATGGTATGGACCTAACAGAAGCAGAAGATATTAAGAAGAGGTGGCAATAATACAGAGAAGAACTATACAAAAGAGATCTTAATGACTCAGAGAACCATGATGGTGTGATCACTCACCTAGAGCCAGACATCCTGGAGTGCAAAGACAAGTGGGTCTTAGGAAGCATCATTAAGAACAAAGCTAATGGAAGTGATGGAATTCCAGTTGAGCTATTTCGAATCAGCTGCATGATGTGTTAAAGTGCTGCACTCAATTATGCCAGCAAACTTGAAAAACTCAGCAGTGGCCAAAGGACTAGAAAAGGTCAGTATTTCATTCCAATCCCAAAGAAGGGCAATGCCAAAGAACGTTCAAACTACTGCACAATTGCACTCATCTCAGACACAAGCAAAGTAATGCTCAAAATTCTCCAAGCTATGCTTCAACAGTATGTGAATGGAGAACTTCCAGATGTTCAAGCTGGATTTAGAAAAGGCAGAGAAACCAGACATCAAATTGCCAATATCCACTGGATCATAGAAAAAGCAAGAGAATTCCAGAAAAACATCTACTTCTGCTTCATTGACTATGCTAAAGCGTTTGACTCTGTGGATCATAATAAACTGTAGAAAATACCAGACCATTTCACCTGCCTCCTGAGAAACTTGTGTGTAGGTCAAGAAACAACAGCTAGAAATGGATATGGAACAATGGACTAGTTCCAAACTGGGAAAGGACTACATGAAGGCTGTATACTGTCACCATTATTTAACTTATATGCAGAGTATATAATGAGAAATGCCAGGCTGGATGAAGCACAAGCTGAAATCAAAATTCAGGGAGAAATATCAGTAACTTCAGATATGCAGATAACACCACCCTTATAGCAGAAAGCAAAGAGGAACTAAAGAATCTTTTGATGCAGATGAAAGAGGAAAGTAAAAAAGCTGGCTTAAAACTCAGCATTCAAAAACAAACATAATGGCATCTGGCCCCATCACGTCATGGCAAATAGATGGGGAAACAATGGAAACAGAGACAGATTTTATTTTCTTGGGCTCCAAAATCACTGCAGATGGTGACTGCAGCCATGAACTTAAAAGATGCCTGCTCCTTGAAAGAAAGCTATGACAAACCTAGGCAGCATATTAAAATGCAGAGACATTAATTTGCCAACAAAGATCCATATAGTCAAACCTATGATTTTTCTAGTAGTCGTATGGATATGAGAGTTGAACCATAAAGAAGGCTGAGTACCGAAAAATTGATGCTTTTGAACTGTGGTGTTAGAGAAGACTCTTGAGAGTCCCCTGGACTGCAAGGAGATTAAACCAGTCAATCCTAATGGAAATCAGTCCTGAATATTCATTGGAAGGACTGATACTGAAGCTCCAATACTTTGGCCACATGATGCTAAGAGCCGACTCAATGGAAAACACCCTGATGCTGGGAAAGATTGAAGGCAAGAGGAGAAAGGGACAGAAGGGGGATGAGATGGCTGGATGGCATCACTGACTCAATGGACATGAGTTTGAGCAAGCTCCGGGAGATGGTGGACAGGGAAGCCTGGTGTGCTGCAGTCCATGGGGTCGCAAAGAGTCGGACCGACTGAGCAACTGAACAACGAACAACAACACCTTTCAAATCAAAGCAAAGAAAACCTAGTAATGGTTATTAGATCCCACAAATCATGATCAAGTAAATTTAAAAGGCTTCAGTGTACCTATATCTGATTCTTGTTGATGTATGACAGAAAACAACAAAATTCTGTAAAGCAATTATCCTTCAATTAAACAAATAAAGTGGGAAACAGGCAGGAGGATACTGGGGAAGAGGGTGTTACCTTCAACGAGCTTACAACATCTTCTCTAAGGGATGACTGTGTCTTTCAGAAATGCTGGCATTCTAGATTCTCTTCTTCCCAAGCCACACACCCTATGTCCCCAAACAATAGTCAGAGGCGTAGGAATGTTGACAGGACTGTACAGTGCCCAGAGTATCGCTTTCCTACTTGCCTGACGCTGGGGTAAAGTTTCTTCATACATCTAGGACCCAATGTGATGCTGAACAGGTAAAGTTCATCCCTAACCTGTCACAGAAAACATCCTTCTCTGTTTGACATCCACTTCATATCCTGAGATCTCAAAACTTCTCTCTTCCTCAAAAGAGAAATGCTTATTTTTTTATTTCACTAATTATATCACTAAACTTTAAATTAAAAAAAACTGGATCCATTATTGAATATTTTTTAAGGAAGAATAAATAATTCACCATATTCCCTTGCATTTCTCCAGGCTACAAATCTACAGCCCAGAACACCTTGAAACTCTTTTCCTTCATCTATTCCAAATTTTATGACTTTTTCCAAACAAGGCTTCTTCTGCCTTTGACATTTTCCTTTATATTTAGATGGAACCTGAAATTAATTTGTATTTTCTGTACTGTAAGTAAGGTGCTGCTCTTAAGAACTCAGCCAAACACAGGAAACAATGTTTCTTTAGCAAATACCTTTTGGAAGTTACGAGAGGCAAAATTATCTGCCAAATATTTTTTACAGTTTGTTTTAAACCAGAAGAATTGATTTAACTCACTTGGTTAAAAGATTGCTTGTACTAATAGGATAAAATAATTCTCTATAAGTTGACATGAAGGATGGCTTAAGTTGACATGTTTATACTGTGTGGAGAAGGCAATGGTACCCCACTCCAGTACTCTTGTCTGGAAAGTCCCATGGATGGAGGAGCCTGGTGGATCGCGACTGAACTGACTGACTAACTGATGCTTTTCTGGATCAGGTATTACATCCATGGCAACCCTTTTGTGGTCCAGGCATTACATCCACGGTGACCCTTTTCTGGATGAGGCATTACATTGGTGTTTGAAAAAACAGTGAATTTTCTGACTCTTTATTTCTCATTTATTGTTTAGAATTCTTTGGTAAGGAAAAGCTTTCATCCCTCCATGCCCTTTTCTTTCTCTGTTAATTTTTGTATCAGTGTAAACTCATGGATTTATTTACATTGAACTCAGTGTATTAGAATCTATCACTAAATTCTCTGAATTATTCAGATTGTCCCAATGTGGTCAGTGCCAGTCCCTTCAAGCTGGCTCCTGTACCCTCAGCCTTTGAGTGTTCCTTGCTTTTGGTAAATAAGGTGTACCCAGCTGGCTTTGGATTTGTCCTGCCCTTGTCCAGGAGAGCTTTTCTCAAAGAAAGGCCCAGGTTCCTCCTGGTTGGGACTGGTGCTTGGAGACATGAGGCTGGGCACGAACTCATTGCTCCTGGACTGTTCCCGCCTCCCTGACATTTCAGTGGAAAGAGCTGGGAAAATATACTTAAAAAAAGAAAATCAAAGTTCATAATGATAGTTCCTATTTAAATTTAACCTCACAGGGATTTCCCTTCTTTTGTGTTTGTATCTTTTTAGGGAACATTTTGATTCCTAGTTACATGAATATATTTACAGTCATTAATTTTATGTGATTGTAGTATCTGCTGATGTACTTGGCTTCCTTTTCATCCCACCCCTATTAACACACTGGCTTTTCCTATTTCTTTTTACATTACTCTTCAAAAAATATAACCTTGAATTCATTACATGCCGACAATGTAACATACATTTTACATATATAACGTAACATAACGTGTATTTTCTCATGCGCTTATAACAGATTCTTGGCTTTCTTTCCCTAGTTTCCCAGATGAGAGCTAAGGGATCAAGAGTCTGCTGCCTAAACTGCCCAGGCCTGTCTGGCTCTAGTCCTGGGCCTTTCCACTGTTCAGAGCAGCCTCTTCTCTCATCATCTCACAGTTCTCTTTAACGTGACATATTCTTTCTGATTTTGTATTATCTTAAATGTTAGCATTTTACTGTGACAAGGAAAATCTTGGATGGTCTCAATCCTTTACCCTATGACTAATTTTTTCTTTTCTTCTCCTTTCTTCGTTTTCAGTGTTAACAGTGACTAGTTCAGTTTCAACAGGGAAACTGAACCACCCATAACCATTTCAGCTTGCCACAGTATTTTGAATTTTTCAGTATATTCTATGACTTATGCTGCATCAGTATTTTTCAAAATTTGAATTCATTTTTAATTCTCTTTTATAATCTTTGTGCCCTTATCAGTTTTCATATACTGTTCATATGAACAGTGTTAGATAGCTTCCTCATTTTCTATTAGATTAATAGACCATACTTTATGAAATCATGCCCTTAGAGAGTTACTTCAGTTTCTCCTTTTCTATAATAGATACTACTGGAGTGAATATATTCGTGTATGTGGCATTTCCCCTTCTGTTTAATCTGTTGTTGTTCAATCACTAAGTCATGTTGGACTCTGCTACTTCATGAACTGCAGCACGCCAGGCTTCCCTGTCCTTCACCATCTCCTGGAGTTTGCTCAAACCCACGTCCATTGAGTCAGCGATGCCATCCAGCCATCTCATCCTCGTTGCCCCCTTCTCTTGCTCTCAGTCTTTCACAGCATCAGGGTCTTTTCCAGTGAGCGAGCTCTTCACATTAGGTTGCCAAAATATTGGAGCTTCAGCTTCAGCATCAGTCCTTCCAATGACTATTCATGGTTGATTTCCTTTAGGATTGACTGGTGATCTTGCTATCCAAGGGACTTTCCAACACCATAGTTCAGAAGCATCAATTCTTCAGTGCTTAGCCTTCTTTATAGTCCAACTCTCACATCCATACATGACTACTGGCAAAACCATAGCTTTGACTAGACACACCTTGGTTGGAAAAGTGACATCTCTGCTTCTTAGTACACCATCTAGCTTTGTCATAGCTTTTCTTCCAAGGAGCAGTCTTTTAATCTTGTGGCTGCACTCACCATCTGCGTTGATTATGGAGCCCAAGAAAATGAAATCTGACACTGTTTCCACATTTTCCCCATCTATTTGCCATGAAGTTGATGGTACCAGATGCCATGATCTTCGTTTCTTGAATGTTGGGTTTTAAGCCAGCTTTTTCACTCTCCTCTTTCATCTTTATCAAGAGGCTCTTTTAGTTCCCCTTTACTTTCTGCCATTAATGTGGTATCTGTTTAATAACTTCCTCAGATTTAATAGAGGGATTCCTGGGTCTAAGGGTAGGGATATTTTATAGCTCACTGTGATATGCATTGTTACAGTTCTTTCCAAAAGGACTGAACTAAACAAGAGCTTGTCTGGTATTTAAGCTGATTGAGCTGGTAGCAAAGGACCAGGGTTCAAGACCCGTTCACATGTGCCCGTGCCATTTTCCCTAACCCTGACCCCAGCCCACAGCTGGCACCAGAGTATTCACTTCACAAACAGACCTAGTCGCAGGCCCCTTCTCAATGTGAAGTGGTGGACGCCTGCATTCCCCGTCCTTTTCCCTTTCTTTAGAATCATAGCATCTGTCAGGCTCACAAGTCACACACCATCCTCCTAATTCAAGCACTATTCCTTGAAAAGATTATACGACAGAAGCTACACAGTGCCCACAGAAGCGCAGCACCCCAGAGCAGCAAGGGAGCGCTGAAAGGAGTGCCGTTCCTCTAGCCAGACTCTTTTCTTGACTGACCTGAGGGAATGTTAGTGCATAACTTTATTAAAACTTCAAAAGCTGTTTATAGATGGACAACTTTAGGATTTAAAAATAATGACAGCTGTGGTGGTCCAGATGTCATGATGACATGAAACACTCCTTTTTAGTTAAATTATTGGTCCTCTATCTGTGGTTTCTTGAGTCCAAGCGCCAGGTCCTGCACATTTTACCACCTCCAGTATCTAGTCTGATATCTGGCCTCCATTTCACATCGATTTGTTGACTCAACTTAGGTAAACCTACTAAGATTTTTGCCCCTTCTTGTTACAAAAGACCAGGAGTATTGGGAAATGGAAGATCTAGTTCAAATCCTAGGTTACTCATTGTTGGAAGCTGACATACGGCCCCCTGAAGATATCAAGATAGCAGTCCCAGAGTTTGGAAATGTGACGTTTTGGGAAAAGTGTCTTTGCAGATGTGGCTAAATTGGGGCTGTTGAGGAGATGACCCTGGGTTACCTGTGCTTTAAATGCCATCATATAAGCATCCACATGCGAGGCAGAGAGAGAGATGAAACAACACTTGCAGAGGCGTGTGGCATTGTGACCACAGAGGCCGAGATCAGAGTGATGGGGTCACAGCCAGGGGACATCTGGGGCCACCAGAAGGTGGAGGAGGCAAGGAGTGGTTCTTCCCTGTGGAATCTCCCTTTGGATGGAGAATGGCTTTGCTGACACCTTGATTTCAGATATCTGGTCTCCAGGACTGTGATGGAGATGGCCAAAGTATTGGATCTTCAGCATCAGTCCTACCAATGAATATTCAGGATTTCCTCTAGTATTGACTGGTTTGATTTCCTTGCAGTCCAAGGTTCTCTTGAGTCTTTTCCAGCACCACAGTTGGAAAGCATCAGTTCTTTGGTGCTCAGCCTTCTTTATGGTCCAACTCTCACATTGGTACATGACTACTGGAAAACCATAGCTTTGACTATATGGACCTTTGTCAGCAAAGTAATGTCTCTGCTTTTCAATACACTGTCTAGTTTTGTCATAGCTTTTCTTCCAAGGAGAAAGTGTTTTAATTTCATGGCTGTAGTCACCATCTGCAGTGATTTTGGAGCCCAAGAAAAGAAAGTCTGTCTCTGTTTCCATTGTTTCCCCATCTATTTGCCATGAAGTGGTGGGACTGGATGCCATGATCTTCGTTTTTTGTATGTTGAATTTTAAGCCAACTTTTTCACTCTCTCCTTTCACTTTCATCAAGAGGCTCTTTGGTTTCTCTTTGCTTTCTGCCATTAGAGTGATACCATCTCCATGTCTGAGGTTGTTGATATTTGTCCCGGCAATCTTGATTCCAGCTTTTGAGTCATCCAGCCTGGCATTTTGCATGATATACTCTGTGTGTAAATTAAATAAGCAGACAATATAAATAAGTGACAATATACACTTTCCCAATGTACTCCTTTCCCAATTACAAGGTGTGTAGTTGTAAAGAATTTTCAGGGAACAGAGACTAATCAGCCTAATTCAGGAGGAAAGCTTTTTTTAAAAAAGTTGTTTATTTTTGGCTGTGCTGGGTCTTTGTTGCTGCTGTTGGGCTTTTCTCTAGTTGCAGAGAGTGGGGTCTGCTCTCTAGTTAGTGTCTGTGGGCTTTTAGTTGTGGTGTTTTCTCTTGTTGCGGAGCACAGGCTGTGCAGGTTCGTGGGCTTCGGTAGTTGCAGCTCCCAGGCTCTAGAGCTCAGACTAGGTAGTTGTGGCCGTGGACGTAGCTGCTCTGTGGCATGGGGGAATCTTCCTGGAGCAGGGATCAAACCCATGTCTCCTGCATTGGCAGGCGGATTCTCTACCTCTGAGCCACCAGAGAAATGCTAACAGCTTTTTTTTTTTTTTTTGGTAGTAGCTTTTTGTAGGTCCAGACATTTTCCAGGCAGGGCAGAGACCCCTGCTGTGGACTGTTTTCTGGAAGGCATATGGCCCCTTCCTGCAGGCTTCAGCTCGTTTAGGGTTTGGGAGACTTCGGCATTCAAGTTAAACACCTGTGCACTGCATGGACTTAGAGGCTTTCTGGCAAAGGGATCTTATTCTTCTGGAGCCCTCCTGAAACTGATTTAATGATTCCTGAGGCTTGGCCAGCCTTCCACACCATCTTCTGTGAGCCTGTTGTGGAGGGCTGTCCACTCAGTCATTTAGTAGCTATTTGAGACCCTCATCTTTGTGCCTGGCGCTGTTCTGTGTGTGCAGGATGCCGTGGTGAATGGGGGGGAAAGGAGTGCTTGCCTGTTGGGTGCTTCTTATCTAGTAGAACAGACAGCTGTTCATCAGAGAACCACAAATAAATGTGAATTGATGTTGTGATGGGTGTTATGTTGCAGAGATGTGGTGTGGGAGACAGCCTGGGGGCTTCATGCCGATGGGGAGATCAGGAAGGATTCTTGAGCCGTGGGAATTGGAAAGGTTACCGGGCTGGGCGTTGGGGACAGAGGACAACGTTGGAGACAGAGGCAACAGCAGCTTCAGAGTCACATTCTGAAATGCTGAGGCTGGCGGGCCCAGAGCATGGCAAGTGCAGGGCGTGGTCGGGGAGAGAGGAGGGTTACGCTAGACTGTGTGGGAACTTGATGTTAAGGTTGGGGGTCTTTGTCCCGGGACCAGTGGCGAGCCATCCAGGGTCCTGTGAGCTGGGGGGTTGGCATGCCCTGCCTGCTAAACACGATCCTCCCTATTAATCTTCTTTGATTTCACCAGTCCTCACTTTCCCGTCTAACTGCCTGTCGCGTTTAGATTTCTCTGCATTCCCTTGTTTTAATAGATTTAGTGATGAGTTTAATCAGTTTGTGAGGTTCCTGAGGGTGCACAAGCCTGGAAGCTCTTTGTCAAATGAGCCTCTAGGTGCGGAGGGTTTTGAGAGAGAAGTGGGGGAGGGGTTGGGTCTCTCAGCTCCTCCCGCTCAGGTCCTCTTACCCTGACTGGATGGTGTGAATTTTCCCCTTGATGTTGTGTTTGGATAATTTTCGGTGTTCTTTTCGGTTTGGTTGTCCCTGTTACGTTTGGAAATTAAGCGTTTTTACCTGCAGTCTTGGTACATTGTTCGCCTAGCTATCTCCTAAGAGCAAGGGGAAAAGTAAATTGTGTTTGTGTCCCTTCGAGCTTGGCAAACATGTTTCTAGATGTGGTTTATGAACTGAAGTCTCATTAGAGGGCCCCGGGGAGATCTTGTAATGCAGATGCTGTTGCTTTTACCTGGCGTCACTTGGGAAGACGCAGCATCGCCCAAAGAAGCTGGAGGTGTGGGCTGCCTGGCCTCTTGGGCTCAGGATGCTGTCGGCCGATACAGGTCTGACCCCGTCAGTGTGGGGTGGGTACTGGACTGCACTGGTATCTAACTGGTTTGCTAGGATCAAGCGTGAATTTACTGTGTATTTTCTGTCTCAGGTGTGGAGACTCTTTGTTCTCCATGAGAGAACAAAAGTTGGCTTTTTCTTTTGAAAACAGCAATGTCAGAAATCCTGATTTCCTTTTTCCCCCCTCCTCGGACATTTTAATTATGAAAAATTTGAACCATACAGAAAAGTGAAATCCTGATTTCCTCATGACAAACTGACGCGTCCAATGTAACACCTTGTTAGCCTCCTGTTCTGTTGAAACAAAATGATAATATAGTCGGCATCCACAAATAAGTCTTTTTTTCTTCAGAGTACAGACAGTCCTGGGACAATTCCCATTTTGAGGCATGAGGAATAAGGATGTCAAAGGAGAAAAGATAAAAAAGGAAATCTTGTGTTTTAAAACACGTGGCTGTATAAATGAAGTGTATTTTCTGTGTTTCCCACATTCGCTGTTTATCCTTCTGAGGAGGAGGAAAAAAGGCCTTTTAAATACTTCACAAGGTGAAGGAGGATATAATAATGTTGTTGATGATAAAATCATTTTTATATACCTGTTTTCACTTTGTGAGGCTGTTGCGATGAAATCCAGGCCCTGGCCACATGCTGAGAGTTAATGAGGTTGACAATTGGCAATGCTTAAAGAGTATTAGGGTATGTATTTAAACATACAGCAGTTCACAGCCTGAAATGTTCATCGGCTGTCAAATAGAATCCCTAATCAATAAGAGGAGGTCTTTCCATTTACTAATGAGGATAGTTGTCTGCACTACTCACGTGGACACAGATTTTAGATAAATACCTGGAATTCATAAGCTGTAGAATTAAGCAAAGGCATCTCTTTAATTAAGAAAAAAAAAAAAAACAACGGTAATAATCAACAGCAGTCACCTGAGAAGCTTAAATTTTCTTCTTAGTCATCAGACTCCCAAATTAATCCACCAAAACAAAAAGCCTCATTAGCAGCTCTCGTTGAATCAGTGTTATTTTTTCTTTCTCTCAAGGTGCCTGATTAACCCCCTTTCTTTTTGCATTACTCACTTTGTGTTAATATTTGATGTCTGAAGTCGTGGGGGTGGTGGTGCGAGCAATGTGGTGGCTAGACGCTGTCTGCGCAGAGTAAATTAGAAAGAATTCTTAAAAAGGTTTGTATTATGTCGCAGGTATATTAGCAAACCTTTAGGAGTGTCAGGTGCCTGGGTTGTTTTTCTTTTTAATTCCAGAAAGGATTGATTAAAGACGAGGTGCTGATTTCACTCCTCATTCATATGTAGGGTTAGCCCTCCTCCTCTTCCCCCTTCTGCTTACCAAGCCTGGCCCTCTTTTGCAGAGTTTTGCTGTCAAAGCAAGGTGAGAAATGGGGCTATAGCTGGAGGGGGAAGGTAGGCGAAAGAGAAGGTCTTTTTAAAGTGGGTGGAGAACAGCATAATGCATGCTGATGGAAATGACTACAGTGAGTGGAGTATTGGCAATGTCAGAGAGAAAAGAGGGGAAATTCTGGTACATTCTGAGAGGGCGGTGGCCTCTTTTGTTAACATGGGAAGTTCATTTAGGATAGTTCTTCTCAGAGTGTGCTCGGTAGACCTCTTGGGGGGTCTCTGAGGCCTTTATAAGGAGTCCATGAAGGCCGAACTATTGATGTAAAATTGCTAAGACATCATCTGCCTTTTTTGTTGTGTGTACTTTAACTGATGGTTTTAAAAGCCAGATTATAGAACTGCTGGTTAGCAGCAACTCAGCAGCAACACCGGACCCAACGGTGGAGTGGTCATTGCACTGTTCAATACCAGTAGTTCACAACAAAGCAGTAAGCATGATGTCAGTTTTGCTTCAGAATGCCTTTGAAGAAGAAGTAAAGTTACTGACTTTCTATGAAGTCTCATTTACAAATGCAAGTAACTGAGGGAGGAGCATGCCTCAAGACTGCCGGGCACTGGCCTGTGGCAGTTGTCAGAGGGGAAGCAGCTCAGGTGCTTGCTGAGCTAGTCATTTTTTTTTCAAAGGAAAACTTTTTGAGAGAAAATTTTCACCTGATGGCCTTCTGATACGTAAAGCCTTTTCTGATGTAGCTAGTGGTGGTAGTAATAATGTGGTTTTTTAACATAGTGTAGTGAAGTGTGTCAACATTTGGAAGATCCGTGTAGCTTAGGGAAACATCTTTTCCTGTTAAGCAGTACATGGTGTTAGAAAATCTTGAGTCAAACTTGTATTCAAAGTGCAGACAGACTCATGGATTTTAATGTAACAGAGTGGAAACAGGTCATTGATAACAGTTTCAGATTCCATATTGCAACTAATCTTTAAGAAACTACCCCTTTTGGGATTTGTATATCACAGAATATCCACAGGTGTTATTAACACAGGGAGCCCAGGCTGGTGCTCTGTGATGACCTGCAAGGGGATGAGGGGGAGGGAGGGAGGCTCAAGAAGGAGGGGGATGGATGTATAATTATGGTTGATTTGACTTGTTGCACGCAGGGACCAACACAACATTGTAAAAATTTTTTAATAATTTTTTAAAAAAGGGCTGTTAAAATACTCCTTCCTTTTCTAACTATGAATCTGTATGAAGCTGAAATCCTTCATATCCTTCAACCCAAGCAACATATTACAGCATTTTGAATGCAGCTGTCTTCCATGAAATCTGATACTTAAGAGATTTGCAAAGACATAATACTACTTTTTCTCTCACTACATTTTGGTTTTATTTATTTTTCATATAAATGTTATTTCTATTTCTATTACCATGTAATAGATTTATTCACTTTGCAATGAATTAACATTTTAAAAATATCAGTTTTAATTTCTCACACAGTAAATATGATAGGTACAGATAAATAAAAGCCCTTGGGAATCCTCAGTAATTCAAAAGCACGCAAAGGGCTCCTGAGACTTGAACGTGGGAAAAGTGCTGAGCTAGAAAAGTGGAAGGTAAGGTACCACAGTGGGGCAGATGTGTTGTGCAGATGTGGTGGGATTTCGGGGAAGCTTCCTTCTGATCTCCTTGGTTTTTCTCTGGGAGGTAGAGAAGAAGGGTGCAGGTGAAGTACTGACAGTTTGAGGAGAGAGGGGAGATGTTAATAGTAACTGTTTATTCAGCGCTGAGTGCGTGAGGAAATGTAGCATGACTGCTGCGTTGGACCCACTTGCGGACCCACCCACGGGCTTGTGGTCTTGAAACTCACAGTGAGACCACCTAGTGTGGCTGTTTGTTTTCTGGCTTCTGAGTTCTCCTGCACAGAGGCAGGCAGGGAGCCAGAGGTGTTGGCTATAACCAGGGTTGCAGGCTTGGGCCATTGAATAACTCAGAGTAGGAGATACAGCAGGGAGGTGAGGGGCATGCAGGGGAGTAATTATAATGTTCGACTGTGGATTTAATCTGCATAAAGGGGCAAAGGACACGGAATAGGAAGCAGTGAGAAAAGGGGTAGGTTTAATGAATTGTTGATTTCAGTGTGGTTGACAGTTGTTGAAGCTGGGGTATAGGAGAGAGTGAGCAGCAAAACTGGAAGATAGTGGCCAAAATGTGAGATCCATGAAATTGAGAATAAGGAGGTGTTGTAGTTACTGGTCCTGGTAGAAGTCTGGAGTCTGACCATGGGACAGAGTGACTGAGTAAGTGAAGAAAAGATCATCGGAAGAGGCAAGTTCAACTAATAGGAAGACCTGAGTGTTTGAAATTATTGAGAATATTGAGAATTGAGGTAGGAGTCGGTTGCCAAGATATCAGGGAGGCAGGAGGTAAAACATGGTGGGGAGGGGGTGCGAGTCTGGGGTTATTAGGTGAGAGAAACAAGGAGAGGTGCTATGCACTAGTCAGATGTATTTAAAACGGGGTTAGGAAGGAAGGCTCGGGGGATGGTGGGAGAGAGAAGTACACCACCCCTGCTTATAAACAGGGTGCAACCCAGGCCTGCAGAGGGAAGCTCCTCACTGCCCCGGAGGCAAGGACCTCGGGGAGGAGCCAGGTGTTGGTTACAGTGGATGGGTGAAGGGATATTTACAGGATTCCTCGGGAAGAGATTCCCTTTCCAGCTGAGGGTGACCTTGTGCTCATCACAGGCTGTGAGTTCTGGAGGGTGCAGTTGGGGGGTTTCTGGGAGATGGGGAGGTGACAGAATAGGGAAGAGCTGAGCCCCTGTGGGGATTCGGTGTGGGTGAAGAAGCGTGAACTGGGAGTCTGGGGCTGCTGGTGGAGGTTCACAGGCACAGGATAAAGGGTACAATGGGATTGTCCTGTGGGCTCCAGATTGCGCCTGCTGGGAGACAGGGGTCTTTGCAGAGAGGCAAGGAAACCTGGGGAAGGACAGTCTTATTACTTGAAGAACTTTGGTCGGGGCGGGGCACACCATGTGTTCCGTGGGATCTTTCCCAACCAGGGATCGAACCCATGCACCTGCGTATGGAACACAGAGTCTTGACCACTGGGAGGTCCCTTGAAGAACTTTTAAAGCAAAAATATTTTGTGAGATCGGAACTTTCTGCTGATGTTTTTATTGTAGATGGTTAAAGGATGAAAAAAGTAAAGACGGTTCCAGATCCGGTGCTAATAATTTCCACCCTTTTCCTTGTTTAATCCTTACAACAAGTCCTTAAAATAGGTCCTTAATGCTCATTCTCACAAACTTAGGTGCAGAATCATAAAGCTTAAGCAGTTTTTTTAATTTTGGTTTTTCACAGGGCTTGCTTTTTAAAATGTTGTTTGTTTTTGGTCTCGCCAGGTCTTTAGTTGTCTGTGTGTGCGGTCTCTAGTTCCGGTGCCCGGGCTTCTGTTGCAGCGGCCACTCTTGTTGTGGGGCCTGGGCTCTAGGCACACAAGCTTGCAGCTGCGGTGCCCAGGCCTGGTGGCTGAGACTTGAGGGCCCTAGAGGACGGCTCAGTAGTTGTGGCACACAGACTTAGTTGCTCTGAGGCATGTGGACTCTTCCCAGACCAGGGGTCGAGCCCTTGTCCCCTGCATTGGCAGACGGGTTCTTTATTACTGAGCCGCCAGGGAAGTGCAGTATAATTTTCTTGAAGTAATACATCTCGTGGTGGGATTAGAATTTGGACCCAGTCCTTTTTGGGCTTTGTATTTAGAGAAGAATGTTAAAAATGGAGCCTTGAACGAGAACTTTGCATACATCTTTGCTTAGAAGTTCTGATGCCCTTTGCAGTACCCTGAGTTCCTAAGACTGATTATTCGACCAACTTAAGGTGGGCCTGAAACCTTCATGAGAATGATCCCAACTTTCTCATCCACACCCACAAACTTAGGGAAAATTATCCTCACATTCCTCACTTTTTTTTTTTTTTTAAGGCTAGGAATAGTTTTTGGAATACTCTTCCCCTTGTATTCCTCATAGACTCAACCTTGAGGTAGGATTGCACCCAGTATTCTCAGGATGCTTGCTTTTTCTGGGCCAGCTGCAAATAGCAACCCTTCTTCCACGTTCCTCCCAGTATGTCAGGGTGCTCAGAAAATGTTTGAAGGGCAAATGCCGTTCCTTCGCTCTTCCTTTCCTTGTTTGGTTGTCTGGCATTGCTTTATCTGCCCCATCGGTGTTTAAAACTCAGACCAAAGATTTTAAAGGAAACCATCAAATGTAAGCTCTGCTTCGTGGCCACCTGCAAGTTTATTTCTGCAATTAAGTGTCATTGGTACAGGATTCAGCAGTTGCTTAAACTGAAAGTCTTGTGCTAAGTTGTGAGGAATTTCTGAAGTCAGATGTGAGGGGATCATGTCTGTTAGCATTCCCACTGATGGTGGCATAATCCTCAGTGAGTCCTTCCCAATGAACCAAGTGAGATTCTCAGAATTAACGAAGGTTTGGGAGGGTAACGCTGCCACAGCAATCTGATTTAAAGATTTGGGGATCTTCAGTCTGGAAAAGTAAGAGATGAAAGAAGATAACTATTTAATTTTCACAGAAATTATAGAGAAACCTTATTAATATTTACTATAGAGTCCCTGTTGATGTTTAGTTGCTACTGTGTTAGTTGCTTAGTCATGTCTGACTCTTTGCGACCCCACAGACTGTAGGCTCCAGGCTCCTCTGTCCATGGAATTCCCCAGGCAAGAATACTGGAGTGGGTTGCCACTTCCTTCTCCAGGGGAATCTTCCCAACCCTGGGGTCGAACCCAGTTCTCCTGCATTACAGGTGGATACTTTACCATCTGAGCCACCAGGGAGGTCTGTTTAGTTGCTAAGTTTGTGTCCAGCTCTTACGACACCATGGACTGTAGCCTGCCAGGCTCCTCTGTTCATGGGATTTCCCAGGCACAGGTACTGGAGTGGGTTGCCATTTCCTTCTCCAGGGCATCTCCCCACCCAGGGATCAAACCCTTGTCTCCTGCATTGGCAGGCTAGTTCTTTACCACTGAGCCAACTAGGAAGCCCCTGTAATAAAAGATTTATAGAGTGGCCTTATGTTCTCTACCCGACAAAACCTTGATACTTTCAATATCTGTGTCAATTTCAGATTTATTAACTTATTTAGTGAAAATTTATTGACACCAGCTATGTGTTAGGCTTCCCTGGTGTTTCAGATGGTAAAGAATCTGCCTGCAATGCTGGAGACCTGGGTTCAATACCTGAGCTGGGAAGATCCGCTGGAGGCAGGCATGGCAACCAACTCTAGTATTCTTGCCTGGAGAATCCCCAAGGACAGAGGAGCCTGGCAGGCTACAGTCAAGGGGTCACAGAGAGTCAGACACGACTGAGTGACTAAACACAGCACAGCATGTGTGCTAGGCACTGTTCTACACAAAACAGATAAATGTTGTGCTCTTATATAGCCAGTAGACAGGTAAAGCAGCAGATACACGTGATTGAGAGGCGGCCAGTTGTACCTGTTAAAGAAAGCAAGGGAAGGAGATGGTGCGTGACCGTGGGCTCTGGGATGCTACGGTTGATGGAATGGTCAGGGAAGACCTCTTTGAAAAGTGATGTGTGGGCAGAGACCTCCGTGAGAGTGAGCCACGTGCGAATCTATGAGTTGAGCCTTCCAACTGAGGGGATAAAAGACGCAGAGAGCCTGAGATAAAAGTGTGCTTGATATCTTTGAGATGAAGCAAGGAAACCAGTTTGATTAGGGCCTGGTGATGATACGCAGAAGTGTGGAGGAAGTCAGAAAGGTATCCGGGAGCCAGATTATAAAGATATTGTAGTATTTTATTTCAGATGTAGGTGGACGTCATGAGTTTTTGAGCACTAGACTGACATCATCAGAATCACAGATTGAAACAATCTCTCTAGCTGATTTGCGGAGAGTGGAATAAAGCAGGCAGAGTGAAGGAAAGAAAAAAGATGGCAGGACTTGGAGGGCTAGTTGTGGAGATGATAAAAGTGATTGGATTTGGGATTTTCTTGACAGGTTGGATATACGTATGAGAGAGAGCCATCTCAGGGACTCCACGGCTTCTGAGGGAGGGATAGGTTTGGAAGCTTTCTTTTGGGCTTGATAATGTTCAGATGCCTATTAAACATGTAGTTGGAGAGATAGGCAGATACTGTAAGGATCGGATTAACTTCAGGGGAAAGGTCTGGGTTAGAAATAGGAGTCAACCAAACTACTTTCTTGATCTGAGCCAGTTTTCAGCATAAGGAGTTGGTATAATAACTTCTGAAGGTTCAACGGGTTGGGTGTTGTTTTGTGGGGGGAAGGTTCAACGGGTTGGGTGTTGTTTTGTGGGGGGAAGGTTCAACGGGTTGGGTGTTGTTTTGTGGGGACGTTTCTTTTTTATATAATGAGTATTATGAACTCAAGTTATTTATGTATTTGGCAAGCTTTTTTAGAAATTGAGGTGTAGTTAATTTACAATACTGTGTAGTCTGAAGTGCACAGCAAAGTAATTCAGTTATACATACATATATATTTCAGATTCTTTTCCATTATAGTTATTATAAGATACTGAATAGTTTCCTGTGCTATACTCTAGGAATTTGCTGTTTATGCTTAGTAGTGTATATATGTGAATCATAAATTCCTGATTTATCTCTTCTTCCTCTGCCCCCTATTATTCCCATCAGTAACCTTAAGTTTGCTTTTTATGTCTGTGAATCTATTTCTGTTTTGTAAATAAGTTCATTTGTATCATTTTTTAAGATTCTGCAAATAAGTTACAGCTTTTCTTCAGAGGAGCAAGCATCTTCTAATTTCATGGCTGCAGTCACCGTCTGCAGTGATTTTTTTTGGAGCCCAAGAAAATAAAGTCTGTCACCGTTTCTTTTTTTTTCCATCTATTTGCCATGAGGTGATGGGATATACTGTATATATGTACCACATATTCTTTATCTGTTCCTCTGTTGATGGACATTTTGGATGCTTCAATGACTTGCCTATTGTAAATAGTACTGCTATGAATGCTGAAGTACATGTATCTTTTCAAATTAGAGTTTTCTATGGATTTATGCCCAGGAGTGGGATTGCTGGATCATATGATAATTCTAAGTTTTTTAAGGAGCCTCCGTATCCCACCAACAGTGTAGGAGGGTTCCTTTTCCTCCCCACCCTCCCTAGCATTTATTACTTGTAAATTTTTTGATGATGGCCATTCTGACCAGTGTGATGTGATACCTCATTGCAATTTTGATTTGCATTTTAAAAAATAATTAGTGATATTGAGTATCTTTTCCTGTGCCTCTTGGCCATCTGTATGTTTTGTAGAGAAAAATGTCTATTTAGGTCTTCTGCTTATTTTTTTTAATTAAAAAAAAAAGTAAACTATATGAGCTGTTTGTACATTTTGGAAATTAATCCCTTGGTGGCATTTTGATGGGATATACTGTATATATGTACCACATATTCTTTATCTGTTCCTCTGTTGATGGACATTTTGGATGCTTCAATGACTTGCCTATTGTAAATAGTACTGCTATGAATGCTGAAGTACATGTATCTTTTCAAATTAGAGTTTTCTATGGATTTATGCCCAGGAGTGGGATTGCTGGATCATATGATAATTCTAAGTTTTTTAAGGAGCCTCCGTATCCCACCAACAGTGTAGGAGGGTTCCTTTTCCTCCCCACCCTCCCTAGCATTTATTACTTGTAAATTTTTTGATGATGGCCATTCTGACCAGTGTGATGTGATACCTCATTGCAATTTTGATTTGCATTTTAAAAAATAATTAGTGATATTGAGTATCTTTTCCTGTGCCTCTTGGCCATCTGTATGTTTTGTAGAGAAAAATGTCTATTTAGGTCTTCTGCTTATTTTTTTTAATTAAAAAAAAAAGTAAACTATATGAGCTGTTTGTACATTTTGGAAATTAATCCCTTGGTGGCATTGTTTGCAAATATTTTCTCCCAGACCATAAGTTGTCTGAAGGTGAAGGTGAAGTCGCTCAGTTGTGTCCGACTCTTTGCAACCCCATGGACTGAAGCCCATCAGGCTCCTCAGTCCATGGAATTTTCCAGGCAAGAGTACTGGAGTGGGTTGCCATTTCCTTCTCCAGAGGATCTTCCCAACCCAGGGACTGAACCCAGGTCTCCCGCACTGCGGGCAGTGCTTTAACCTCTGAGCCACCAGGGAAGCCCTGGTTGTCTAGGACTTCCAAAATTATGTTGAATATGAGTGGTGAGAGTGGACATCCTTGAATTGTTCCTGATTTTAGAGGAAATGCTTTTAGCTTTTCAACGCTGAGTGTAATGTTCAGTTCAGTTCAGTCGCTCAGTCCTGTCTGACTCTCTGCGACCCCATGAGTCATAGCACGCCAGGCCTCCCTGTCCATCACCAACTCCCGGAGTTCATTCAGACTCACGTCCATCAAGTCAGTGATGCCATCCAGCCATCTCATCCTCAGTCGTCCCCTTCTCCTCCTGCCCCCAATCCCTCCCAGCATCAGAGTCTTTTCCAATGAGTCAACTCTTCGCATGAGGTGGCCAAAGTACTGGAGTTTCAGCTTTAGCATCATTCCTTCCAAAGAAATCCCAGGGCTGATCTCCTTCAGAATGGACTGGTTGAATCTCCTTGCAGTCCAAGGGACTCTCAAGAGTCTTCTCCAACACCAGACTTCAAAAGCATCAATTCTTCAGCGCTCAGCCTTCTTCACAGTCCAACTCTCACATCCATACATGACCACAGGAAAAACCATAGCCTTGACTAGATGGACCTTAGTCGTCAAAGTAATGTCTCTGCTTTTGAATATACTATCTAGGCTGGTCATAACTTTCTTCCAAGGAGTAAGCGTCTTTTAATTTCATGGCTGCAGTCACCATCTGCAGTGATTTAAGAGCCCAAAAAAATAAAGTCTGACACTGTTTCCACTGTTTCCCCATCTATTTCCCATCAAGTGACGGGACCAGATGCCATGATCTTCGTTTTCTGAATGTTGAGCTTTGAGCCAACTTTTTCACTCTCTTTCACTTTCATCAAGAGGCTTTTTAGCTCCTCTTCACTTTCTGCCATAAAGGTGGTGTCATCTGCATATCTGAGGTTATTGATATTTCTCCCGGCAGTCTTGATTCCAGCTTGTGTTTCTTCCAGTCCAACGTTTCTCATGATGTACTCTGTATATAAGTTAAATAACAGGTGACTATCACATATGTCTTTTATGGTGTTGAAATATGTCCCCTCTCTGCCTACTTTATGAAGAGTTTTTATCATAAATGAATGTTGAATTTTATCAAAAGTTTTTCCCCTATCAATTGAGATGATCATATGGCTTCTGTTCTTCAGTTTTTTAGTGTGATATATCACACGATTGGTATGTGATATTGAAAAATCCTTACATCCCTGAGATAAATCCCACTTGATCATGGTGTATGATACTTTTAATGTATTGTTGAAGTTGGTTTGCTAGGATTTTGTTGAGAATTTTTTCATCTATGTTCATCAGTTTTATTGACCTCTAATTTTCCTTTTTTGTGATGTCTTTGTCTGGTTTTGGTATCAGGGTGATGGTGGTCTCATAGAACGAGTCAGAAGCAGGATTCTCAGGCTGTCCTTCTGGTTCTGTACTGGATTCAACCTACTAAGCTTCCTGCTTGTCATTTTCTCCTAGGAACTCTAATGATGTCTTATGCAGTCTGAATCTGTCTGTAACAGATACTGAAACTTTTAGCTAATCTTTTTTCTTATCCTGTCTTCACTTTTGTGGGCTTAGTTCAGTCAGTAAAGAATCTGCCTGCAATGCAAGAGACTCGGGTTCAATTCCTGGGTCGGGAAGATCCCCTGGAGAAGGAAATGGCAACCCACTCCAGTACTCTTGCCTGAAGAATTCCGTGGACAGAGGAGCCTGGTGGGCTGCAGAGTCGGACACGATGAGTGACTTTCACTTCACTTTTATCCTCTCCACGTAGGCTGGTACCACAGTAGTCTGGGTCAGTCTTTGTTTTTGTAAAATTACTGTGAGTGGTTCTTTGTATTGAGAAGACCATCCATGTGATTAGGTTATTGATCCTTCTTCGATCCCTTCCCATCCCTTTAAGCACCCTGTGAAGGCTGAGGGGCTGGCTAGCTGGGCACCCAATGCCACTGCCTGTCTCTGCCCCTCTCTCCTCTGCTTATCGTGTGGTAAGCTATAGCCTTCTGTGGCAGAGCTGAACAAAGCAGCCATGTCGCTTCCAATAGCGTTTAGTTCATATCATTTCCAAGTTATTTATTTTGAATATAATTTTTAAAATTCACTAGAGGTATTGCATTTCCATCTAGGGAAAACCTCCCTTGAAGGTATCTGAGATTCACTGAACATGTAAAGCTTCTTTCTATGGCTTTATAATTTCCTGAGTAGTGCTTTCTTACAGAGTTTTTTTTTTTTTTTTTGTATTGGGTATAATCTTACAGAGATTTTTTTTGTATTGGGTTATGATCCATTAACAAACAATGTTGTGATAATTTCAGAAGGTTTTCTTTTAATTTTAGGCAGGAAATGAAAGTCAGTTTAAGGAAAAGGTTTTAAAACACTGATGTTGCTGTTCCACAATTAGCAATAGTTGTACCTAGAAAAAGCAAGAGTCTCAAAAGTCTTGTAGCCCAGTTTGCTTTTGCAAAAGTATAAAAGCACTCCCAACAGTTTCTAATTTTGCCTTTTTTTTTTTTTTACAATTGCTATTCTGTGTTCTAATTGCCTGCTTAAAAACCTTGATATTATTATGAGATCTTTAGAAACAGGACTTGCTAATGAGTGCAGAGACTGTGTGGGATAGGATGGGGAAATATATTGGACGGAAAAATTTTCTTTTCTTATCCTTTTTTTTTGAGAATTGATGTAGGTTCTTCCAGAGAGTAAAATAAACTATAAAGCTAAGTAGAGCAGACTCATGTAGTCATAATAAATGCTCTTGGTTATTTTAATAAGACTATGTTCATGGGTAGCCTGTGTTAATAGGTGAATTTATTGTGTTTTGTTAGTGATTATTTGTTTAGCAAAGCATAATTAAATATGAAAAACTTACATTTTTCTTTATCAGATTTTGTGCTGGCTCTTAAGCAAATTATGCTCATGTGGTAAAATTTAAATTAATCTGTATGGAAGAGAGAGGTGGAAAAAGCATTTTGTTTATTGTAGATTTGGGGTAAGGTCCAGAAATATTACCTAATCAAAATAATGTAAGCAGAAATCACTCTTTGTTCAATTCTCATTAATAATATTTCTTTTTAGGCTACTTTTCCCTGCAATAACAGTTTATACAATCTAGTTTTAATTTTAAAGTTTTATTTTCAATCCTGGAGTATCTTAGATAATCATTCATGACACCAATTATAGAGGCCTCAAAGATGTGACTGAATCTATACTGATCACAGTAATATCTTGAACATGTTTTGCTTAAAGATTTATTTGTCCTCTCAATTTGTTTCTCATGATTTACCTCACTTCAGAGTGTTGAAGCCAAAACAGAATATACATTTAATATCAAATAATTTTCTCCTCGCCAACCACATCTCAGTGGCTGGGCTGAACATGGTGATTGAGGTTTTCCTTAGATACGTGAACATTTGTGTAGCAGTGGGAGGTGGAAGTGTGGCACCTGAGGCTAAGTCATTGCCTTCTGTGTGGCCATTTCTTCCTCATTTTGAAACAGATGTGGAAAAGAGAAAGAAGATCCCTGTTCGTCATCAGAGTTATTGCTGGAATCTCAATCCTCACTAGCAAGAGCCTCTTTGTTCTTGGCAGGTCTCTTAACTCTTAGGCTGACTGAGGACAGTGCTGGGGCTGCCTTTGGAACCTTGATCAGTATCCCCACCCCAACTTGCAGCATTTTGGAGAACTGCTTTTCTCAGTGGCGCTAGCATTAAAGAACCCACCTGCTGATGCAGGAAACATAAGAGACACAGATTTGATCCCTGGGAAGACCCCCTGGAGGAAGAAATGGCAACCCACTCCAGTATTCTTGCCTGGAGAATCCCTTGGACAGAAGAGCCTGGCGGGCCACAGTCCGTAGGGTTGCAAAGAGGTCAGATACAAGTGAAGCAGCTAGCACACACAGGTTTTTCTCTCTTCTAGGAAAGGTGAGAAAGTGTGTTGGAGACAGCCATGCCATCTGATGATTCGTATTCTTTTTGTGTGTGTCCTTTAAAATAAACATTGAAAATTTGGAGACCCTCTGTGATGCAGATTATAAAGAACAAGTTGTAATGATTTATAGGTTGAGAATTAGGCTTACATGGAATTACGCTGTATCTCAGAAAAATCATAATTCTGTGGTTTAGGAGCTGTAATCTGCTTGGGAATGTGGGCGGGGAGGGAGAAGGCTTACGTGTTGAGACTTTGTGGAGCAAGAATGTCATTCTTTTTCCTTAGGGATGCTCATCTGGGGTGGCGGTGGGTGGAGGGCTGGTGGAGATTACTGGGGACAGCTGCCATTCTTGATGCAGACATTGCTCTGAAATACCCTGTATAGACCACACATTACCATTTCTGAGCTATAGAACACTTCATTAAATTTTTAAATTTAAAATATTTTAGATAATGCATAATTTATCCCATACTTTCTGTTTCTTACCATATGCCTTGATTTTTAAGGACCTTATTCTTAATTTTGTTACCGAACTCGTGCTTTCTCTCGCCTCGTTAGAAAACAGAGTAAAAGTCTTTGATGGTCTGAGATGCGATTGATGGAGTTATTTTACAACTTTGAGTAAATTTAAAGTAAAATTTAAAACCCTAATCCTTCTTTGCTTACATTGAAATATTATGACCCTATTGATGAGAAGTATTGCCTGTGAAACTTGGTCTGAGTTCTCGTATTAATATAAGAGAAATTTTTGCAAATTCAATTTGGAATCAACATGTGGGCACTTTTAAAATTTCTTTTTCATAGTCTTAAATACAGAAAATCATAATCTATTTTAAGCTTCCTGTAAATGATGGAGCACTTGTTTACATGGGTAAAATGACTCTATCTAAGTAGTGTGTTGAAGTTCATGTTAATGTTTGCTGTTTAATGACACCTAATGATATTCAATGGAGGGTTATGCTAAACCGAAGAGAAAATGTGTTACCCAGGCAACTGCCTCAGGCAGACTAGAGATTCAGGCATATGGCTCTATAGTACACATTATTTCAGCATCTTTAAGCATAAAGAACCACACATGTAATTGACTGTGAAAAATTACTGCTCAGTTACTGTATTGTACGGTCATAATAGAAGTAAATGAATACGTCATTGTTATTGAACAAGTCTGTTGGGAACCACTTGTAGACTCTACTATTTAAGAAGCAAAAATACAATAAGAAGAAAATAGCTGGTTTAATTAACATGTAAAATTAGGTTAATTTGAATTCAGCTGGCACAGCAGATATTAATGTTGGCTTTTTTTGTGTGTGCATGTGATATTCTGGCTCAAGCTTATGTACTTCTGTTTCTTCCTGCCCACACCATGAATAATTTTATTTAGAAAAATATGATAAAGGCCATTTCAGCCACTGAATATTTTTGCTGTGCTCAAGGCTTCTGTTCTGATCACAACAAAAAAGCTTATTGTGTGTATCCATAATGTGAAATTCATAACTAAAAGAAAAATGTTAAAATATTTCTTAGTACCTGATAAGGTTTTTCAAAGGGGAATCAGTAAAACTTGATTTCACATATATATTTTTTAAATTTAGCTTTCTGCTTTTTAGTCACAGCGTGTCTAGCCGGGCGCTTGCTGCATTGGCAGATGCCAGCCGGTGGCACTTTGCTCTTGCCGCTTTTTGTGTGTCAGTGCTTACCTAGATGCTCTTATTTGGTTCCAAATATCATTTTAATCGTCACTTTGCTCCAGAGATCAGAAAAACTCATTGAGAAAGGTGTTGTGTTGCAATCACAAAATGATTTGACTCAATCAGCTTTTGCTATTTTAAAATTTTATTTGAACCCAAAGCACCCACAGGTAACACGTTGCTGCTGTTCAGTCACTGAGCTGTGTCTGACTCTCTTGCGGCCCCGCAGGTAGCATGCAGTGCACGCGTGCCTAGTCATGGCTGACTCTCCATGACCCCATGGGCTGTAGCCCACCAGGCTCCCCTGTCCATGGGATTCTCCAGGCAAGCACACGAGAGTGGGTTGCTGTGCCCTCCTTTAGGGAATGTTCCCAACCCAGGGATTGAACCCCAGTCTCTCTACGTCTCCTACATCGGCAGGCGGGTTCTTTACCACCAGTGCCACCTGGGAAACCCAGGCAGCATGGATGTCTGCTAACAGGAGGCATGAGAGGTTGTTCCTTGGTCTGTCTGCTGTGCTATATAGCTGCTCACAGAGTCTCTGGAGGGCAGGTTGCTTTTGTGCTTTTCAGCTCTCAACTGTACTAATCAAACTGGAGACTGAAGTTGGATATTCCAAAGGGTCTGGTGGCATGCAGTCTACCGGAAGCGTTTAAAGCACTGATTTCCGCGGTGATCTGACAGCTAATCGGCTGCGCTATGCAGTGACAGAGGTCACTTAAAAAATGCTAGCTAACAGTGTGTGCCTGCCGACTTTTCAGTTACTGATTTATCGGGCTTATCTGCATTTTATCTCCCCATTATCCTTCTTCATTTGCTGTCTAATTAATTATTTATGGCCATGCTGCATAGCATGTGGGATCTTAGTTCCCCAACCAGGGATTGAACCTGTGCCCCCTGCACTAGAAGCATGGAGTCTTGACCACTGGACTGCTAGGAAGTGCCTTTTTTTAAATTTTATTTTTAGGCATTAACCATTTAAATAGCATCGAAAGTCTTCTCACCCAGTCTTAAAAGAATTAGGGAAGATCTCAGAAACCTAGATTTAAAAAAAAATCTACTTTGGTGTTGTTCAGTTGCTCAGTTGTGTCTGATGCTTTGTGACCCCATGGACTGCAGCACACTCCCCCATCGTTCATTGTCTCCCAGAGTTTGCTCAAACTTATGTCCATTGAGTCGATGATGCCATCCAGCCATCTCATCTTCTGTTGCTCCCTTCTCGTCCTACCCTCAATATTTCCCAGCATTGGTCTTTTCCAGTGAGTTGACTCAGGGGCCAAAGTATTGGAGCTTCAGCATCAGTCCTTCCTGTAAATATTCAGGGTTGATCTCCATTTATCTTCATCAAGAGGCTTTTTAGTTTCTCTCTGCTTTCTGCCATGTATCTGAGGTTATTGATATTTCTCACAGCAATCTTGATTCCAGCTTATGATTCATCCAGCCTGACATTTCGCATGATGTACTCTACATACAAATTAAATAAGCAGGGTGACAATATGCAGCCTTGACATACTCTTTCCCAATTTTGAGCCAGTCCATTGTTCCATGTCTGGTTCTAAGTATTACCTCTTGACCTGCACACATATTTCACAGGAGGCAGGTAAAGTGGTTTGGTATTCCCATCTCTTACCCAAATGGATTTTTCAGTATAGTTATAGCAACTACTTTTCCCTTTTTTCACCAATGCTCTTTCTGTCTTTGAACTTTTTTCCCCTTTTTAGGCAATCCCTGCTTTAAAATGAGTCATTTATAGTGGGGTGGTTTTTTTTTTTGTGTGTAACTTTGTATACTTTTTATTTTCTTTTTCATCAATCTTTTAATAATTTCTTCTTAGTTATTTAAAAATACTGGCTATGTTCCTCATGTCATACAGTGTATCTGTGTAGCTTAGTTTTTACATGATAATTTGTACCTGTTAATCCCCTACCCCTGTATTCCACCTCACCCCTTCTTGCTCCCAACACCGCTAACCACTAGTTTGCTCTCTGTGTCTGTGCGTCTGCTGCTTTTTTGTTATGTTCACTAGTTTGTTGTATTTTGTTTTTTTTTTTTTTAGTTTGTGGTATTTTTTAGGTTCCACATATAACTTATATCATACAGTATTTGTCTTTCTCTATCTGAATTATTTCACCTAGCATAATGTTCTGCAAGTCCATCCATGATGCTGCAGATGGCAAACATTTTTATTCTTTCTTTATGGCTGAGTAGTTCATTCTTTGTGTATCAGTCACCTCTTCTTTATCCATTCATCTGTTCATGTACACTTAGGTTGCTTCTCTATCTTAGCTGTTGCAAATAATGCTGCTGTGAACATTGGTAACTTTTTGAATTAGTGTTCTCTTTCTCTTGAGATGTATACTCAGGAGTGAAATTGCTGGGTCATAAATTTTTTGAGAAACCTCTGTACTATTTTCCACAGTGGCTGCACCAATTTATATTCTCATGAGCAGAGTATGCTTTTTATTTAAAAGAATAAAAGTCTTTGGCCAAAATGCCCCTGTGATATAATGAAAATAAAGATGATTTGTGGTATACCTATTGAAATCTCTGCATATAGGTAACTATTCAGGATAGATACAATGTAATATAATAAGATAGCTTTTTAGATTTTCTTTTTAAAATAATCATTTATTTACAAAAAAACAGAATAGAATCTTATGGAGATAGAGAGTATGATTTGTCTCAGTTTTACAAAGTTTGTGGTGGTTCTTTTTCTTGACATAGTATCACTCTTATAGGGATGGGGTCACACAGAGTCGGACACGACTGAAGTGACTTAGCAGCAGCAGTAGCAACAGCAGAACATTTTTATAACTCAAAGGTTGAAAGACGGGAGGTGGCCAGACAGTTCTCTTGAGGTCCTTGGGTAGTGTCATTTAACAAGGAAGGAAAGAGGCAATGGGGTATAGAGGATGTGTAGGTTACATACTTTTTGGTATGTAACTGAAGGAACTGTTAGCAAAAGTGAAGTAGAACAGGGATTAACCACACTTCTTAAACATGTTTGATCCCTCTGATAAGGAAGAAAATATTGGAGATATAAGAACACCCTCTATTAACCCCAGTGCTTGGCACAGTCAGACTTGGGCAGCTCACATGCTGTTTGAAATGAACTGCAAGGCAGTGGCCAGACAGATAGATCTGGAAGTATGGGCATATCACTTACCGAGTTAAGCTCACAGTTAGGAAAGCCTATATATTTATCTTCTTTTGGCAATATGCGGACCATGATATATGCAGAGGTGGTATTTATAGGCTAAATTCATGATAACAATACAGTAAAATTGCTAATAAAATCTTTAATAGGTTTTTGAAGCCAGACAGTAGCCTGCTTGTTTGAGCAATATTCAGTCTGCCAGATTTCATTGCAGCCAATGAATTTAAATAGCCCCTTGGCAAACGCTGCCATGAGACTTCAACCTGAATGCATGGTGGAGCAGGGGACCCCAGTTGGCCCAAGAAACAGATGCCCTCCTGGAAATGCCAAACTGGCATTGGAGCCGGGGTGGCTGTGGATGGCTCCCTGTGCCTGAAGAGGGAAGAAAATGGGATTGTAGGCACCTGTGAAAGATGAGGAAAGGAGGTCTGTTCCAACCTGCCCAGCAGAACCATGCTGCCAGTTAGGCAAAGGGAAAACTAGAACTCCAGCTTCTTTCTACCTTGTTACTGATTAAAAAAAAATTTTTTTTTAATTGGAGCATAATTTACAATGTTATTTTACAACGTCATGTTGGTTTCTGCCATACAGCAAGATGCATCAGCCATAAGTATGGTTCTGCCACTCCGTCTGGAACCTCCTTCCCTCACCAGCCCCTCCATCCCACCCCTCCGGTCGCCACGGCCCCAGGCTGCACTCCTGTGCCACACGGCAGCTTCCCACCAGCTGTCTGTGCCACACACAGCAGTGTAAATGTGTCAGGGCTCCTCTCTCCGTTCAGCCCACCCTCTTCCTCCACACCCCCCACCCCCGCCGGGTCCACAAGCCTCTTCTCTGCCTCTGTCCTCTGTGTCTCTTTTCCTGCCCTGCAGATGGGTACATCAGTACCATTTTTCTAGATTCCCATGTATAACTGGTTTTTAGAATATAAAATGAGGTCATAACTCATTGTGTCTTTCTAGAGAGTGTTAACAGTTGCTGTATATGCTTAGGGCTATTGAAGCTTAGTTTGTGTACTTACTAACCATCTACTGGGTATTGAATAAAATCTTTATTCATGACCTCCATCATCTGCTCACGTAGCAGATCTCATATCCTTAGTAGTCTGTGCTGCTCTAGTGGCCTCAGGCCACCGGGCGTCCCCAGGGCACACCTGACTCGCTCCGGGGCTTTAAAAGCTGTGTGCTTTGACTTCTGGGACAAGCCTGCCAGCTCTGTCTAGAGCACGCATCCTGGATTTGACCACTTCTGTTTCTCACTCTCCTGCTGTGGCCCTGGTCCCACGCACTGGAAACTGGACTCACTGCTTCACCTGCAGTCTGTGCTCCAAGGTGTCCCGAGTGTTCTTTCCAGGAGCTCACATCATTCCCCCTGCCAGAGACCCTCCAACATGACTGGAGGTCCTCAGCAGAGGGGAGTGATGTACTTGGAATGAAGTCCAAGTGTATGGATGAAATGCAATCTGTGTGCCCTGCACCCTCCTTCATCCCTGTCTCTCTGCCTGCACACCACCCCCCCCCCC
>SJXQ01007285.1:73270-83695 GCA_006408695.1 Aepyceros melampus
ACACACACACACACACACACACACTTTAACACTTATGGCTGATTCACATTGTTGTATGGCAGAAACCACCACAACATCATAAAGCAACTATCCTCCAATTAAAAATAAATACTAATAAAAAAGCAGCACTGCCATCACTTTGGTATATGTATTCTCTGGTATCTTCCTCTGTCCACAGCAGACGCACTGTCTTGCATCACCCTCAGCATAGTGTCCAGAGGCACTCCACTTTTCATCCCCTTCCTCCTGGCTTGGTGTGTGAAAGCAGTGTGCAGCGCTTCAGCTGTTTACCCAGACTTTAAAGGACTTGTAGGTGCTTTTATAAATGGCTTTCAGAAGAACAATAGCTCTGGTGGTTTGGAGAACAAAAATGATTCACTTAAAACAAAACAAAACAAAACTCTGCTCGTGTCAGAACCATGAAATAGTGTAGTTGGAAACCTACTCTCCCTGAATCCTGAGATTCCCCGTATTCCACTGTCAGTAAGGAGCTGAAGGTGAGCATCAGTGTCCCAGTGTGACTGTTCCTTAGAGACCAGTCACAGAGCTTGTCAGAGTTGTGTGATTTATCAGAGAGGGCATCTACCACTGTCCAGGGCTTCGCTCGTGGCTCAGTGGTGAAGAATCCAATCACGTGCAGAAGATGCCGGAGACGTTGGTTTGGTCCCTGAGTCGGGAAGATCCCCTGGAGAAGGGCATGGCAACCCCCCCGCCTCCCCAGTATTCTTGCCTGGGAAACCTCATGGACAGAGGAGCCTGGCAGGCTGTGGTCCATAGAGGTCTCAAAGAGGCAGACAGGACTGAGGTGACTGAGCACTCACACACCCCTGTCGAAGGTTTGGGAAGTTGAGGGTAGAAAAAGGAAGTGAGTGAGCTCACCAGTCAGGTCTGAAACTGATTATGCTTGGATCCTTTCTTGTAATTTATGTTGATTCCATTAAATCTGTAAAGCAAGTCTGGAGCACTGTTTATATGAAAAAATATATGTACACACACACAATGTTTTTAGATATCACACTGTAAATAAATACAGTCCTATATAATTATTCTGATAGCCTTCTAGTCAGATTACCTTGAAAATCCAAAATGACATTGATGAATAGTAAAGCATTATTATTTCATGGTTCATCTGTATACCTCATACGTAGACGTATCGACATGATACTTGTATCTAACAGGATTAGCAAATTACACACCTTTTTGGTATCTGTAACATGCCTAAAATACCAGAGCATTCTTTGGCCAGTTATGAAATCAGTCTGATGTTGCCAGAGGAGGCTTCATTCTAAGAGAGATGAGATCCTCTTTTTCTGGTTATTTAAGTCTTCCTTTATTCACATGAAAGAGACATCCCGTTTCTACTCACACTTTGTGATTTGTCTTAATTCACCGCCATCTGTGCAGGGGTAATTTAGCGAACGTGAATATTTTTTGCCTTGCCAAACTGCCAGCAAGGTTAGGCTGGTGAGTGTGTGGCTGTGGGATGGTTGGTGCTGCGCGGAGGAGGTCCCAGGGCGCGCGGGGTGGTGGCGAGAAGAAAGCAGCCAATCAGAAACACGTTTCTGCGCGGCGCTTCTGTGGTCTGGAGCTGGGTGCGCTGCATCCCTGAGTGAACGCTTGCGGGCGGCTTTGCGTGCATGCGTGCGTGCTGTCATTCTGCGGCACTTGGGTTTTCCCTCCTTTCCCCTTGCTCCTGTCCTAGTGTTCCAGCTCTGGTTTAGACCCCTGCTCACTCTAGCTGTCAGGCTCTCTTCCCCCCATCTCCTCCTTCCGCCCCACGTTTCATCTTTCCTCTGTTACATTCATCTTGGGTCCCAGTTCCTTTTCTAAAACGA
Source organism: Aepyceros melampus (assembly GCA_006408695.1). Classification (NCBI taxonomy): domain Eukaryota; kingdom Metazoa; phylum Chordata; class Mammalia; order Artiodactyla; family Bovidae; genus Aepyceros; species Aepyceros melampus. Next base: position 75,106 of record SJXQ01007285.1, read on the forward strand.
ATATCTGACCTTGATATTTTTTAACCCCCAAACGTCCGGTGATTTCTTACTGCCTGCAAAAAGAAAAGAAAAAATCAGAACTCTCCAGCTGGTCTTTCTAGGCCTTCACAGGTGGCTGGCATGACAGCTCAACCACCCTTGGACTCCGCAGGGTCACGAGATGCAGGGTGGGTAGCGCCTTGGTCCTTCTCCAAGCACAGCACGCTCTGTTGGTCATCACCTCTGTATGGAGCTCTTCCCTCCGTGTGGATCGTCCTCCCCCTCCCCTTCTCTCGAGAGGATGGAGAGCCATCCTCCCGTACCACTTGGAATGCGGTCTCAGTCAAATGGGAACCAGTATACTTTGTTCTCAGGCCAAAGTGGCAGAAGCCAGTTGCCTCACCTCACACAAGCCATAACATCTTCTGGTTTTCTCAGAAGTAAAAGGAGGAGGTGCAAGTCGATGATCTTTAAGATCTTTTCAGCTTGAAAATTTGCTCTTTAAATGCCACAGCTTTGTGGAGCCTTCCTACATTCTTCCAGGCAGTGTAAATCACTGTGCCCCCGAATGCTTTCTCTCTTCTTTTTACGTCTGGCACGCAGCTTGTGTTCTGGGACAGACAGATGCATGTGGCCGCCTCCCACCCCCCAGAAGCTGACAGCTAGTCCGGGCCAGGACCTTCTACTCCACGTTTGTGTTTCCTCACCATGCCCACGCACGCCCAGTCCCGCTCACAGCAAGATTCTCTGTGAGGCCGACTACAGTTGAGGAGAAAACCTTCTGGGCAAGTGTTCTTCCATAGCACCTGCTGTGCCTGAATGTTCCCCTGCTTTCGGAAGGGTGTGTTTTCGGTAGTGAGCAACTAGAGACGGTGTAATGAACACACCAGAGTTTTCCTCTCTTGGTGGCATTATCATTATAATTAGGTGACATTCTAGGAAATAGCAAAGTTACCTTTGTAGCTCATGCTCTGTATAAAAATATGTTTTCTTTGTTAAATGTTTAAAAGTGTTCAGTGAAACAGAGGAAACCACTCCTGTTCTCTTTCTCCTCCTCTCTCCTTGAGACTTGGACTATCCCAATGTATCACTGAAATATTGGGATGTTTATAATACAAAACGAGACTTCCCATGTGGCTCAGTGGTGAAGAATCTGCTTGTCAAAGCAGGAGCTGACAGTTTGATCCTTGGAATGGGAAGGTCCCCTGGAGGAGGGCATGGCGATCCACTCCAGTGTTCTTGCCTGGAGAATCCCATGGACAGAGGAGCCTGGTGGGCTACAGTTCACGAGGTCGCAAACAGTCAGACACGACTCAGTGACTAAACAACAGTACAAAACTGTGGCAAAGAACTTTTCTAAGACCGCCTCCGTGGATTTGTTTACTCATTGGAAGTCAATGCCTCTGTGGCCTGTTTCGTTCTTCCTGATGGATAGATTTGATCAGATCATGACCTTGTTCAGAAACTTGTATCTTTCAACTTCTAATCTCGTTCCAGTGTTCTCTGATGCACTTTACTGTCCAGAGAAAATTAGTTCCTCACTGTTTTCCTTACAAACTCCCATACTTTTCTGCACCTGCCTTTCTGCAGCCATTTCCCCTAAGGTGACCCCTCCCCCTCTTCTGCTGCACACCAGAACTTCACTAATTTTTGAGACCCGCTCTACAAAGCTTTCTTTGATTTCTTACCAAAATTCTGTTACTGTCATATTGGTGCCTGTCTTATGATTCATCTTCCCTGTATAGTAGTCTAGATTAGTATTCATCTGTTTTACCAGACTGCAAGTGTCTTGGCATCACTTTTCATGTCTGAAAGTGAAAGTGTTAGTTGCTCAGTCATGTCCGAATCTTTGCAACCCCACGGACTGTAACCCGCCAGGCTCCTCTTCCTTGGGATTCTCCAAGCAAGATACTAAAGTGGGTAGCCATTCCCTTCTCCAGGGGATCTTCCTGACCCAGGGATTGAGCCCAGCCTGGGTCTCCTGCATTGCAGTCAGACTTTTTATCGTGTGAGCCACTGGGGAAGCCCCATTTCATGTCTAATTTATCTGGATTTTATCCCTCGCCCTGGTGTCATCCTTTAGTTTAATCTGCGTGTGGTCGGCAAATGCCAGTGATGAGTGAGTCTTTGTGAACCATGTTACATGGTGTAGAAAAGGTGTGAATGAGTGACAGAGCTGGCTGTTTTATCATAGTAATCTAAAGTGTGTAAGCTCTAATTTTAGAATCTTAACAACATGCCTGAAACAAAAGTAGTATGTTGGGTAAAACAGTTGCATTTGAAATTATAATGCATTTAATGTGTCACCCTATCCTCAAATCTGTCGTGTCTTTTACATTCTGTTTTGTTATTTCAGTCCACTCTGTGTGAAAGGAAATGCTAAGTGTTTATACATGTTGTTCGGTTTGAATTTTGGTGTTTGACAGTGATGTTTTATTTTTTCCCTTACTGTATATTTGTGTATGCTTCTATCTTTCACAGGCTACTGACGCTATGCTTTGTGCTTATCTTATGTTGCAGATTAATATCCTTTCAAGAATTTGTGGCATTTGAATCTGTCCTATGTGCCCCGGATGCTCTGTTTATGGTGGCCTTCCAGCTGTTTGACAAAGCTGGCAAAGGAGAAGTTACTTTCGGTAAGTGGTGTGAGTGTGTGCACACCTAAAGAAGTGCAGACTTCTGTGACCGGTTTGAGTTTTTCCCCAAGAATGAAGTATGTGGAAAAGCTTTTAAGAAGTTAGGCTGTCCCTTTTAGGAAATGGCAGTATTCTTGCCTGGAGAATCCCATGGACGGAGGAGCCTGGTGGGGCTACAGTCCACGGGGTCGCAAAGAGTCGGACACGACTGAGCGACTTCACTTTCACTTTAACAAGATAGCCTGGTGTTTTCAGGCTCTAATGCTTCAAAATCTTCCTTCATGAAAATTAAGTTTCTGACTTATTAATTTTACATTGTTTTGGCGGTGCTGGGTCTTGGTTGCTGTGCCGCAAGCTCCTGCTAGTTGTGGCCAGCAGGGGCTACTCTCTTGCTGCTGAGAGTGGGCTTCTCATTGCAGTGGCTTCTCTTGGTGTGATCTCTAGAGCACAGGCTCAGTAGTTGGGGCGCACAGGCTTTGTTGCTCCGCAGCATGTGGGATCTTCCTGGAGCAGGGATTGAACCTGTGTCCCCTACATTGGCAGGCGGATTCTTAACCTCTGGACCACCGGAGGAGTCCTGGCTCAGTAGGTTTGACACTGTGGTTTAAGGCGAGGAAGGATAGAGCACGACTCAGTCATAGGGTTATCGAAGGGGAGAGGCAGACAGGATTTGACTGTCCGCTTCATTCCCTTCGCAGTTGGTAGCGCCTTTCCAGATTAATGATGACATTAATACAGTGCCTAAGAACAGAGGGGGCTCGTGTTCCCAGTACCTTGTCTCCTTACCTTGTGCTCATGGAGTGGCTGAAATCCAGAGGCAGCACGTGAGATGGTAGCTCGGAGCGGTATGTGGTGAACCTTGCTTTTCTAAATAACACGGTTCCCTCTGGCTGGACTGGGAGCGTCTGCTATCCCACCGCCACCTTCTGTTGAAAAGGCGGCACCGTCTTCACAGGGGTCAGCTGCTAAGCTGCAGAAACCTCGGAAGTCTTTTAGGGATTAGAAGAAAGGGGACACCAGGACAGTGGTAAGTTTTGTTTTTCTTTTTCTTTTTCATACACTAGTTACTGAAGAAACATTGGGCAGAAGGTACCCCATTTCTCTCGGGCTGTGCAGTGTCCAGTGTATGTTGTCTGCGTGTGTAAGCTTGGTGTAAACAGTTTTGCCATAAAGGACTTCGGAGCTCCTTTGCACAAATTGTGCATTCAGGGGAAATGGCTGCTGCTGCTGCTGCTAAGTCGCTTCAGGCGTCTCTGACTCTGTGCGACCCCATAGACGGCAGCCCACCAGGCTCCCCGTCCCTGGGATTGTCCAGGCAAGAACACTGGAGTGGGTTGCCATTTCCTTCTCCAATGCATGAAAGTGAGAAGTAAAAGTGAAGTCGCTCAGTCGTGTCCGACTCTTAGCGACCCCATGGACTGCAGCCTAGCAGGCTCCTCCGCCCATGGGATTTTCCAGGCAAGAGTACTGGAGTGGGGTGCCATTGCCTTCTCCGGGGGAAATGGCTAATGCACCCATTTTAAACGTCTCTGTTGTTTCTAATTTATTCAGAACTCTTGGGCTTGTCTTCCTCGTAAGGAATGTATAGGTGGGGGAATACAGGTGGTGTAATAGAGCACCATCTATTCTGGATGGTTCTACAATTGGAGAGACTTAGCGCCTTCCAAAGGAACTGTGGTGTTGCCAGTAGTCAGGTATGGATATGGGAGCTGGACCATAAGGAAGCCTGAGCACTGAAGAATTTTGAACTGTGGTGCTGGAGAAGACTCTTGAGAGTCTCTTGGACTACAAGGAGGTCAAAACAATCAGTCCTAAAGGTAATCAACCCTGAGTACTCATTGGAGCAATTGATGCTAAAGCTGAAGCTCCAATATTTTGGCCACCTGATGTGAAGAACTGACTCATTGGAAAAGACCTTGATGCTGGGAAAGATTGAAGGCAAAAGGAGAAGAGGGAAACATAGGATGAAATGGTTGGATAGCATCACCAATTCAATGGACGTGAACTTGGATGAACTCCAGGAGATGGCGAGGAAGAGGGAGGCCTGGCGTGCTGCAGATCACGGGGTTGTTGCAAAGAGTCGGACACGACTTAGCGACTGAGCAAGAGCAACACTCCTTCCAGCTCTGCCATTTTGTCTCTGAGCCAAGCTAAGGATCCTTTCAGGTCTTGATTTTCCTTATGAGAAATGAAGATAATAATTACTTAAAGTCTAGGTAAAGCGCTGTGACAGATTTGTCCTATTAGCCCTTCCCCCTCCACCCATTCCTCCGTGTTCATTTGACATGACAGTTATTTAAGGCTAGGCCAGCCAGGTAAAGGCAAAACATATAGACTTACCTGATTTTGTTTCATATCATCTAGCAACTCAGATGCTTTCCATTAGCACTTCATGAAGATTATTTAATATTTAAAAATCCTGGGAATAATTTTAGGTTTTCCCCTGTCACCTAATTCCTCTTAGCATCACTGTAACCGCAGCTTTTCAATGGAACCCCAATCAAAATGTCTCTGTTAAAATCCACAAATAATAAATGAGTGGCTAGCTCATGGTGATGTTGATTTATCCAGTGAAACTCAGTTTGATGAGGATGTTATGATTGCATTTGTTTGGGATGAACAGGGAGAGCCTGTAAGCTTCAGTGAGTTCAGCACAGGTGCATGCACTCTCTCTCTATTGCTTTCCTCCTCTCTGCAGCAGGTCTGGAGTAAGGGCTGGGAGAGAGCTGGGTTGGAGATGGAGGGCTGAGGAATGGACTTCAGACATTTTCCTTGACTCCAGTCCATCTTCTCTTTATGGGTGTCGGGTGGTGGGGGCCGCTGTTGGCACCAGCACACTGCTGGCCTGGTGGAGGAAAGAAACAAAAGACTTTTGCCAGTGCTGGAAGGGGTGTTCGTGTAATTAGAAGAAAAGACCAGGTAAACAGCAGGAGGGAGGTGCGTGGGAGCCGTCTTTGCTCTGCAGAAAGAACAGTGGCTTAAAAACTCTGTTTCTGCTTCTTGCTGGCTGGCTGTGGATGGGGAAGTCATTTCTGCTTTTTGAGTCTTATTTTCCTTATCTATGAAATTAGGGTAATAACCTGCCTTCCAGGACTATGTAAGGGTTAAAAGACCTACTGCACATGAACGGGCTATGTGGAAAACAAAAGCCTTTACAAAAATTACTAAAAGGAACAAGGTGGTGGAGGAGTGGGTGAATGTGGAGTACATATCTCTCCACTGATACATCAGGAATACACCTGAAGAATACAGGAATACACAGAAGAGCATGCAGAACACCAGCTGAGAATGAACAGGAGGACCCGACCAGTGGTGGAAAAGAATATATAGAACTCTAAATGCAAAACTCTAAGATGAAGGAACTAGGGGGAAGAGCAGGAGTATTAGTAGGACTGGACCTGCCCTCGGTGGATGGGGGGACTAAAGCAGGGCTCCGATCCCCACACTGGGGCAATTGTCTGAGTCAGAGGAGAAACATGTAAGGCTAAGAGGGAAACAGCTGATCTGTGGCAGCCTAAATGGAATGAGAATCAGACAGTCCTTGCTGCAGCCATATACACCCCGGACAGGGACACAGGTCCCCTGGAGGGTGCAATGGCTGGGAGCTGGAGTTTAGGGATTGTGGGGCAAACCCAGGGCAAGGGCTGCTGTTGACTGAGGAGAGATGGATCAAAGGCATGTGAGGGAGGAGACTGTAGTGAGAAGTGCCTCTGGAGGAAATCCGGGCAGCAGTGGAAGCAAGGTGATACTGCTGAGTCACCCGTGGTGGGTGGAGCCATAACCATAGCCTCTCTCACCCCACATGCCTGCTTCGGCAGCTGAATAATGGAGAGGCTGGCCCATCAAATGCCTGACACACTGAATTACAGAGTAGGACCCCACCCAGGGTGCCCCTTTAAGGGCCTCACGTGCTGATCTACAGAGAAGGACCCCAGGCAAGGGAGCCCTCTAAGTGCCTGAAAGGGCGGAGCTATGGAGAAAGACTGGCTGAAAAGGCCTTCTGATTGCCAGGTACAATGGGCTTGAAAAAGGACTCTGATGGGGCCGTAACTCCTGCAGTGGAGGCAGTCTGTGTCCCTGCACACTTGGTGCCACCAGAGTCTCTGCAAGCCAAGCAGCTACGCCACCTTCACGCCCAGCTCTTACAAAGGCAGAGCTGCCACAGGCTAAAAAAAGTCTTGCGTCTGTGTGCACAGGTTTGCTTCGGTCCTGTCCAACTCTTTGTGTCCCTGTAGACTGTGGCCTGCCAGTTTTCTCTATCAGAGGGGTTCTCCAGGCAAAAATATTGGAGCATATTGGCCAATACTGGTTGCCATACCCTCCTAGAGCACTATATTTCCTGCTGCCCTAGCCGCCAACTCCCTGAGTACCTGGTGCTGCCAGAACCCCTGCAACACAAGCAGCTGCACCAGCTCCACACCTGGCCTCACAGGGGCAAGCCCAAGCCCTCCAGGGCAGCCTCAGGAGCAAACCCCAGGGGATGACCCACGTGCAGAGATGGGAATAAAGCCACAGTTGAAACTCAGGGGCAGTGTGGCTAATGAAGAAGACCCAAAACCTCCCCACCAGCTATACAAGCTGCAGGTTAAATCCACATGATCAACTAGGCAGACTTAGTATCTATGGAATATATAAAAGGACATTGAGAGCTCCCACAGAAGAAAACACACTAGTTCTGATAGCTGTGGACATTGGAGGCAAGATATTTAGGAGTAGGACCAGATTAGAATCTGAGCTGCACCCACAGCAGGTCCAGAGATCAGCCCAGAGTTGGAGAGCATACACGGGACGTGAGGTGGACTTACTCTAAGTGAGGGAAAGGACTCTGACAGCAGTAACTCAAGAAAAATTTTTGTTATTCTTATGTTTTGACTTGTTCTGTAGATTCTTTTGGATTTTTCTTTCTTTTTTTTTTTTTGTTTGTTTGTTTTTTGTTTTGTTTTTTTCCTTTTTATCCCCTCTCTCTACAATTGACAATTGTAGTTGTCAATTTTATTGGGATTATGAAATCTAATTAAGCTTTTAAGCTTATTTTCCCCTCAGTCACATTTTTTTATTGTTATTATAAATCTCTGCCTCTATATTGGGCTTGTGCAGTTCTGTGGTGTTCTCCTCTTTTTTTTGTTTCTCTTTTTGAAAATTTTTAAACTTACTATTATTTTTTCTACATTTATTCCTTTGCTTGCTTTTCCTACTGTTCTTTTCCCCTTGAAATTAATCTTTAATGTATATAAATCTTCTTTAGCTACCTCTATTTAACTTTGCATATCTATTCTTTCTTTCTTTTCCTCTCAACATACTTGGTCAGTTCAGTTCAGTTCAGTCGCTCAGTCGTGTCCGACTCTTTGCAACCCCATGAATCGCAGCACGCCAGGCCTCCCTGTCCATCACCAACTCCTGGAGTTCACTCAGATTCACGTCCATTGAGTCAGGATGCCATCCAGCCATCTCATCTTCTGTCATCCCCTTCTCCTCCTGCCCCTAATCCCTCCCAGCATCAGAGTTTTTCCAATGAGTCAACTCTTCGCATGAGGTGGCCAAAGTACTGGAGTTTCAGCTTTAGCATCATTCCTTCCAAAGAAGTCCCAGGGCTGATCTCCTTCAGAATGGACTGGTTGGATCTCCTTGCACTCCAAGGGACTCTCGAGAGTCTTCTCTAACACCACAGTTCAAAAGCATCAATTCTTCAGCGCTCAGCCTTCTTCACAGTCCAACTCTCACATCCATACATGACCACAGGAAAAACCATAGCATTGACTAGATGGACCTTAGTTGGCAAAGTAATGTCTCTGCTTTTGAGTATGTTATCTACGTTGGTCACAACTTTTCTTCCAAGGAGTAAGCGTCTCTTAATTTCATGGCTTCAGTCACCATCTGCAGTGATTTTGGAGCCCAAAAAAACAAAGTCTGACACTGTTTCTACTGTTTCCCCATCTATTTCCCATGAAGTGATGGGGCCAGATGCCATGATCTTC
>SJXQ01007285.1:84867-201014 GCA_006408695.1 Aepyceros melampus
AAAAAAAAAAAATAATGAAAAGGCAGAGAAATACTACACAAATGAAGGAACAAATTAGAAACACAGAAGTCCAAATAAATGAAGAGGAAATAGGCAAACTACCTGAAAAAGAAGTCAGAATAATGATAGTAAAAATGATCGAGAACCTTGAAAACAAAATGGAGGAAATGTAAGAATTAATTAACAAAGACCTAGAAGAATTAAAGAATAAACATACAGAGTCAAACAACACAGTTACTGAAATTAAGAAGACTCTGAAAGGAATCAGTAGCAGAATATCGGAAGCAGAAGAACATATCAGTGAGCTGGAAGGTAAAATGAGGGAAATATCTTCTGAAATGCAGAATAAAGTAAAAAGAATGAAAAGAACTGAGGATAGTCTCAGAGAACTCTGGGACAATATCAAATGCACCAACATTTGAATTATAGGGGTCCTAGAAGAAGAAAAATAAAAGGTATGAGAAAATTTTCAAAGAGATTATAGTTGAAACTTTCCCCAACATGGAAAAGGAAATAATCAAATCCAGGAGGCACGAAGAGTCCCATACAGGATAAACCCAGGGAGAAACACAACAAGACACATGCTAATCAAACTGCTGCTACTGCTACTGCTAAGTCACTTCAATCGTGTCCGACTCTGTGCAACCCCACACAGTAGCCCACCAGGCTCCCCTGTCCCTGGGATTCTCCAGGCAAGAACACTGGAGTGGGTTGCCAGTTCCTTCTCCAGTGCATGAAAGTGAAAAGTGGAAGTGAAGTCGCTCAGTCGTGTCTGACCCTCAGTGACCCCATGGACTGCAGCCTACCAGGCTTAAGAGATTATAGTTGAAACTTTCCCCAACATGGAAAAGGAAATAATCAAATCCAGGAGGCACGAAGAGTCCCATACAGGATAAACCCAGGGAGAAACACAACAAGACACATGCTAATCAAACTGCTGCTACTGCTACTGGTAAGTCACTTCAATCGTGTCCGACTCTGTGCAACCCCACACAGTAGCCCACCAGGCTCCCCTGTCCCTGGGATTCTCCAGGCAAGAACACTGGAGTGGGTTGCCAGTTCCTTCTCCAGTGCATGAAAGTGAAAAGTGGAAGTGAAGTCGCTCAGTCGTGTCTGACCCTCAGTGACCCCATGGACTGCAGCCTACCAGGCTCCTCCATCCATGGGATTTTCCAGGCAAGAGTACTGGAGTGGGGTGCCATTGCCTTCTCTGGCTAATCAAACTAACAGAGACTAACACAGAGAAGAACATTAAAAGTAGTGAGGGAAAAACAACAAGTAACATACAAGGGAAACCTCACATGCTGATCTTTCAGCAGAAACTCTGCCTGCCAGAAGGGAATGGCAGGATATATTTAAAATACTGAAAGGGAAAAATCTACAACCAAGATTACTGTACCCGGCGTGGATCTCATTCAAAATTGATGAAGAAAGAAAAAGCTTTTCAGACGAGCAAAAGTTAAGAGAATTCAGTACCACCAAACCAGCTTTACAACAAATGTTAAAGGGACTTATATAGTCAAGAAATACAAGAGAAGAAAAAAGATCTACAAAATCGACCCGAAACAATTAGGAAAATGGCAATAGGAACATATATATCAAAAATTACTTTAATTGTAAATGGATTAAATGCTCCAACCAAAAGACACAGGGTGACTGAATGGATACAAAAACAAGACCCATATATATGGTGTCTACAAGAAACCCACTTCAGACCTCAAGACACATATAGACCAAAAGTGAGAGGATAGAAAAATATATTCCATGCAAATGGGAAGCAAAGCTGGAATATCTGTCCTCATATAAGACAAAGTAGACCTTAAAGAGTTTTTTAAGAGATAAGGAAGAACAGTACGTAATCATCAAGGGATCAGTCCAAGAGGAAGACATAACAATTGTAAATATCTATGCACTCAACATAGGAGCACCTCAATACATAAGACAAATACTAACAGACATAAAAGGAGAAACTGACAGTAACACAATAATAGGAGGGGACTTTAACACCCCACTCACACCAATGGACAGATTATCAAAACAGAAAGTTAACAAGGAAACACAAGAGATGGATCTCATTGATACCGTCAGGACAGTCCATCCAAATGCAGAAGAATACACCTTCTTCTCAAGGGCACATGGAACATTCTCCAGGATGGACCACATCTTGGGTCACAAATCAAACCTCAGTAAATATGAGAAAATTGAAATTGTATGAAGCATTTTCTCCAACCACAACACTATGAGACTCGATATCAATCACAGGAAAAAACTGTAAGAAACACAAATATATGAAGATTAAACAATACATTTTAAAATAACCAACAGGCTACTGAAGAAATAAAAAAATTTCTAGAAACAAATGACAATGAAAACACGACAATTCCAAACCTATGGGATGCAGCAGAAACGCTTCTAAGAGGGAAATTTATAGCAGTACAGTCCTACCTCAGGAAATAAACACATCAAATAGCCTAACTTTACATGCAAAACAACTGGAAAAAGAAGAACAAAACCCCCCAAAATTAGTAGAAGGAAAGAAATCATAAAGATCTGAGCAGAAACAAATGAAAAAGAAATGAAAGAAACTATAACAAAATTAATAAAACTGAAAGCTGTTCTTTTAGTCAAGATAAAGAAAAGTGACAAATCCTTTGGCCAGACTCATCAAGAAAAAAAGAGAAGAATCAAATCAACAAAATTAGAAATCAAAAAGGAGAGGTTACAACAGACAAAGTGGAAATACAAAGGATTATAAGAGACTGTTATGAACAACTATATAGCAATAAAATGGATAACCTGGAAGAAATGGAGAGATTCATAGAAATAAAAATTATGAACAACCCAATTATAAGCACTGATATTGAAGCTGTGATCAAAAACTTCCCAAAAAACAAAAGCCCAGGACCAGATGGCTTCACAGGAGAATTCTATCAAACATTTAGAGAAGAGCTAATGCCTATCCTTCTAAAACTCTTCTAAAAAATGTCAGAGGAAGGATCACTTCCATACTCACTCTATGAGGCCACCATCACCCTGATACCAAAATCAGACAAAGACAACACAAAAAAAGAAAACTACAGGCCAATATCACTGATGAACATAGATGCAAAAATCCTCAACAAAATGTTAGCAAACAGAATTCAGCAACATATCCAAAAGCTAATACACCATGATCAAGTTGGGTTTATTCCAGGGATGCAAGGATTGTTTAAACAAAAGCCCAGGACCAGATGGCTTCACAGGAGAATTCTATCAAACATTTAGAGAAGAGCTAATGCCTATCCTTCTAAAACTCTTCTAAAAAATGTCAGAGGAAGGATCACTTCCATACTCACTCTATGAGGCCACCATCACCCTGATACCAAAATCAGACAAAGACAACACAAAAAAAGAAAACTACAGGCCAATATCACTGATGAACATAGATGCAAAAATCCTCAACAAAATGTTAGCAAACAGAATTCAGCAACATATCCAAAAGCTAATACACCATGATCAAGTTGGGTTTATTCCAGGGATGCAAGGATTGTTCAATATATGCAAATCAGTCAATGTGATACACCACATTAACCATTGAAAAATAGAAACCGTATGTAATCTCAATAGATGCAGAAAAAGGCTTTGACAAAATTCACCCATTTATGATTAAAGGTCTTTAAGAAATGGTCATAGAAGGAACCTACCTCACCGTGGTACAGGCCATATATGATAAGCCTACACCAAACATTATTCTCAGTGGTGAAAAACTGAAAGCATTCCCCGTAAGATCAGGAACAAGACAAGGGTGTCCACTTTCACCACTATTATTCAACGTTGTTCTGAAAGTCCTAGCTACAGCAATCAGAGAAGAAAAAGAAATAAAAGTAATCCAGATTGGAAAAGAAGAAGAAAAGCTCTCCCTGTTTGCAGATGACGTGATACTGTACATAGAAAATCTTAAAGATAGTATCAGACAATTACTAGAGCTAATCAGTGAATACAGCAAAGTTGCTGGATCCAAAATCAATACACAGAAATCACTTACATTTCTTATCCTAACAATGAAAAATCAGAAAGAGATATTAAGGAATCAGTCCCATTCACCATTGCAACAAAAAGAATTAAACATCTAGGAATAAACTTACCTCAGGAGACAAAAGAACTGTACACAGAAAATTATAAGACACTAATGAAAGAAATCAAAGGTGACATAAAAAGATGGAGAGATATTCCATGTTCCTGGGTAGAAAGAATCAATATTGTGAAAAGGACTATACTACCAAATGCAATCTATAGAGTCAATGAAATCTCTGTTAAATTACCAATGACATTTTTCACAAAACTAGATCAAAAAATTTCACAATTCATGTGGAAACACAATAATCCCCCTAATAGCCAAAACAGTCTTGAGAAAGAAGAATGGAGCTGGAGGAATCAACCTTCCTGACTTCAGATTATACAACAAAGCTACAGTCATCAAGACAGTATGGTACCAGCATAAAAACAGAAATATAGACCAATGGAACAAGATAGAAAGCCCAGAAATAAACCCATGCACCTAGGGGTACCTTATTTTTGACAAAGGAGGCAAGAATATATAATGGGGCAAAGACATCCTCTTTAAATAAATGGTACTGGGAAAACTGGACAGCTACATGTAAAAGAATGAAATTAGAACACTTCTTAACACCTTACACCAAGATAAACTCAAAGTGAATTAAAGACCTACATGTAAGACCAGAAAGTAACATAGGCAGGATACTCGATGACATAAATCAAAGCAAGACCCTCTATGACCCACCTCCTAGAGTAATGGAAATAAAAACAAAAGTAAACAAGTGGGACCTGGTTAAACTTAAAAGTTTTTGCATGGCAAAGGAAACTATAAGCAAAGTGAAAAGACAACCCTCAGAATGGGAGAAAATAATAGCAAATGAAACAACTGACAAAATTAATTTCCATGGTATACAAGAAGCTCATACAACTCAATACCAGAAAAAACAGAAAAACACCCAATTGAAAAGTGGGAAGAAAAACAGAATTGAAAGAGACACGTGTACCCCAATGTTCATCGCAGCACTGTTTATAATAGCCAGGACATGGAAGCAACCTAGATGTCCATCAGCAGATGAATGGATAAGAAAGCTGTGGTACATATACACAATGGAGTATTACTCAGCCATTAAAAAGAAGACATTTGAATCAGTTCTAATGAGGTGGATGAAACTGGAGCCGATTATACAGAGTGAAGTAAGCCAGAAAGAAAAACACCAATACAGTATACTAACACATATATATGGAATTTAGAAAGATGGTAATGATAACCCTGTATGCGAGACAGCAAAAGAGACACAGATGTAAAGAACAGACTTATTGACTCTGTGGGAGAGGGAGAGGGTGGGATGATTTGGGAGAATGGCATTGAAACATGTATACTATCATGTAAGAAACCAATCACTAGTCTAGGTTCGATACAGGATACAGGATGCTTGGGGCTGGTGCACTGGGATGACCCAGAGAGATGATATGGGGAGGGTGGTGGGAGGGGGGTTCAGGGTTGGGAACTCATGTACACCTGTGGCAGATTCATGTCAATGTATGGCAAAACCAATACAGTATTGTAAAGTAAAAAAAAAATAATAATAAAATGAAAAAAAGAGGTGAAAAAAAAACAAAAAAAAAAGTGGGAAAAAGACCTAAACAGACATTTCTCCAAAGAAGACATACAGATGGCTAACAAATACATGAGAAATATTCAACATTGCTCATTATTAGAGAAATGCAAATCAAAACTACAATGAGATATCACCTCACCTTGGTCAGAATGGCTCTCATCAAAAAGTCTACAGACAGTAAATGCTGAAAGGCGATGCTCTTGCACTGATGGTGGGAATGTAAATTGATACAGCCTCTATGGAAGATGATATGGAGATTCCTTAAAAAATCTAGGAATAAAACCGTCATATGACGCAGTAATCCCACTCCTAGGCATATACCCTGAGGAAACCAAAATTGAAAGAGACACATGTATCCCATTGTTCATTGCAGCACTATTGACAATAGCTAGAACATGGAAGCAGCCTAGATGCCCATTGACAGATGAATGGATAAAGAAGCTGTGGCACATATACACAGTGGACTATGACTCAGCCATAGGAAGGAATGCATTTGAGTCAGTTCTAATGAGGTGGATGAACCTAGAACCTACTATACCAAGTGAAGTAAGTCATAAAGAGAAAGATAAATATTGTTTTCTAACACACATATATGGAATCTAGAAAAATGGTTCTGAAGAATTTATTTATAGGACAGCAGTGGAGAATCAGACATAGAAAATAGACTTATGGACATGGGGAGAGGGAAGGAGAGGGTGAGATGTTATGGAAAGAATAACATGGAAACTTACATTGCCATCTGTAAAATAGATGACCAATGGGAATTTGCTGTATGGCTCAGGAAACTCAAACAGGGGGCCTGTATCAAGCTAGAGGGGTGGGATGGGGAGGGAGACTAGAGGGAGGTTCAAAAGGGAGGGGATATGTGTATACCTATGGCTGATTCATGCTGAGGTTTGATAGAAAACAACAAATTCTGTAAAGCAATTACTCTTCAATAAAAAAAATTTTTTTAAATGATATTACTAGTAGAAGTAATGTGGGAGAACAAGGAGGATTTTCTTTTTTTCCCCCTTGTTTTTTTGTTTGAGAAGCCCTTTATTTTAACTCGGGCTTCCTTGCTGGCTCAGATAGTAAAGACCTGCCTGCAGTACAAGAGACCTGGGTTTGAACTTGCAGTTTAATCACTGACCAGATAGCCAGTAATTTCCTTACTGTCATGAGTTGGGCAAATGTCTATTTCTGAAGACATAAAAGAGTACGTAAGAAATCACGGCTTCTAGGCAGCTAACAGGCTTCCCAGGTGGTGCTAGAGGTAATGCGCCCACCTGCCCATGCCAGAGACACAGGAGATGCAGGTTTGATTCCTGGGTGGAGAAGATTCCCTGGAGGAGAGATGGCAACCCGCTCCAGTATTCTTACCTCGGAAATCCCATGGACAGAAGAGCCTGGCCTGCTGCAGTCCATAGGGTTGCAGAGAGTTGGACAAGACTAGAGCAGCTTAGCGTGCTCGCATGCAGGCAGCTAAAATTCTGCTTCTGTCCTCAAGTGTGTGTGACTATTGTGGCAGAGTGTGTAGCTTATCTCCCGGAAGCCTGCCTTGTGCAGGTTATTTGCTCCAAAATCCACCTGCCTCACAGAACACCAACAGGGTGTGTCCTCTATTTGTTCATGATGAGCCGATGGGGTCTTCACTCTGTGGGTGTCATAAAATGTAGCCTGGGCTTTTCTAAGCTGTTAATACCTATTTAGGATTGAATTGAAAGAGCCATGCATAGTACGAAGACGCTACTCAAATGACCATCAAATTGCAAAATAATAGCTGACAACGTTTTTCATTGAGTCAGGTAGAATCCTTCAGTGGAGATGAATTTTCTGTACAACAGGCTTTTGCCAGGTAAACACAATCACATAACAAAGTGTGGCAACCTTGGGAGTGTTTTCTTAGCCTGTACCTTTAGAATAAGCCAACAGATAGTAGGTTTTTCAAGAAACTAATGAAGAAACTCAATGAAGTTTTCAAGAAACTCATGAAGAAACTCATGAAGAAACTCAATGAAGAAACTCAATGAAGTTTTCAAGAAACTCATTGAAGAAACAAAAAAAAGAAATTTTTTAAACATGGAGTTGGGCAGAAAAGTGGACATACCCAGTAAGTCTCAGTCTCAGAACCCACAGTATTATAAGAGAATTTGGATCTGTGCCCTGGCTCTCTGTCCATGAGGTTGTTTGAGAGACACACCCTTTCCTTGGGTTACTTCCACAGCTCTCTGCAAATCCTTCTTTCAAGAGTGACCCTTTTGTACATCAAAAGGTTTCCCACCTGAGTATGCCTCTTTGGGAGGGGTAACCATGGACTGGCAAGAGAGGAAGGGCTCTCTTCTCACCTCCCAGATGGGGACAGTCAGCTCTAGTCACAAGGTGAACATTGTTCTTGCACTCAGCAGCGAGTCATCTGTGGCCTCCCCAGGGGCTATTGGGAAGGCTGTGAGTAGCTTCAGACCCCCCATGTCTTCTGGCCTTGTATTTCATCCAGAGGAGGGCAGTTACATTCTTTATCTGTTTACATACTAGGTTTCCACGTAAGAGCTCATTTGAAGCAGGGCTTCCAGGGCTAAGCTCAGTAAGCACCAGTGCTTGTCAACAAGCGGCAATGCCCGTGCTCCCACTAATGCTGATTCTGATATGCACTAAACAGAAATCTCACGGAGCGTTTCAGTTGAGTGAAGCCTTGCCTGGTGTTTTCCCAGACCTTGTTTATGTTTACCATATTTTCATGTCTCGATCACTCCCTGTGTTTTCTACAATGAAAAGATCTTGAGTAGGCCTATTTTGTTCCTTTGATATCTATGTCATTATGTTCTCCTATTTCCTTTGAGGGAAAACATGTCTCCAATATTCTTGTTCTCACCATGTTTTCTTATTTTGATACCTGATACTTGTAAGTGTATTTTATATCAACAGGTATATTAACATAATAGTGTAAATAGACAATTCTACTTCACAATTTGCTGTTCTTGTGATTGGAGGAAAAAAAGATTCTGTTCTAAATATTTGCACTTTAATTCTATTTTATTTGATAGTGATTATTTACTCATGATTTTTAGTATGCTTTATTGAAGTAGACCATACATGCAGAAGGGTTCATGTCATAAGTGTGAATTTTGATGACTTTGCACAATAATCATAACTTGTTTTTACCACCATACAGATCAGAAAGAGAATAGTATAGATCTCGTCCCAGTTAGTGCCCACCACCCCACTCTGGTCCCAGTGATAACAACTGAGATTTATTTGCTTGCTTTTAAACGTAATAAAGATGGAGTGATACAGAATGTACTCTTTCACTCTCATTTCTTTTGTTCAGATGTTGTGAGGTTCATCCATGTTTTTGCTATATGTATTTTTACTTTCTTTTTCTTTGATGTGTAATATTCCATAATATGACTATACTTTAATATTGTTACTCATTCTAATGTTGATAGACATTTGCACATTTTCAGTTTTGATTGCTGCAAATGTGCTCTGAACATTCTGTTTTTTTAAGCTTTTTATTTTATATCAGAGTATATCTGATTAACAATGTTGTGATGCTTTTAGGTGGATAGCAAAGGGATTCAACCATATATACACATGTATCCATTCTCCTCCAAACTCCGCTCCCATCTGGCTGCCACATAACTCTGAGTAGAGTTCCCTGTGCTGTATACAGTAGGACCTTGGTGGTTATCCATTTTAAATATAGCAGCGTGTAGATCTTCTCCCATTCTTCCCCCTGACAACCATAAGTTCTGAACATTGTTTTATATATATATTTGTGTGTGTGCATGGTGTGTGTAGGTATTGTGGGAGCAGAATTTCTGAGTCATAGAAAATATATGTATTTAGCTTCAATAGACATTGCCAAACAATTTTCTGCAGTGGTTGTAGCAGTTTACAATCATACCATCAGTGTGTGAGAGTTCTAGTTAGTGTACCTCTCTGCAGACACTTGCTATGATAAGTCACTTTCATTTTACTGTTCCACCCATGGCTTTAATTGCATTTTTCTGATTACTTATGGGTTGCACAAGTGTAGAAAAGTCTTTATTGGCCATGTGAGTGTCCTCTTTAGTATGTTTCTGCTTTCTAGGTAAAGGCCTTTGTGGGTGTTTTTACTCTGGGACTTGTACTTTTATTCAATTCAAGGAATCCTGAGGAACTTAAGTTCTTAATTTTAAAGTTCCTAGTTTTAATTTGTAAATGCTACATATCACCAACATTTTTTTTTTTAATTAATAGTGCTTTTCTTAGATTTAAGAAATCACTGCTTACCCCACAGTCATGAGGACATTTTTGTATACTACCTTTTTTTTTTTTTTAATGTTTTGGCTCCACGTCACAGCATATGGACTCTTAGATCCCCCACCAAGGATTGAACCTTCTCCCCCTGCAGTGGAAACACAGCGTCTTAACCCCTGGACTGCCAGGGAAGTCCTGTCTCCTGTATTTTTTAATACGTTTTGTTTTAATCTTTTTGGTACTTTATTTGTTTTTAGTTTCATAAATTATATTTTTATCTTTGTTTGCACTTGGGCTTCACTGCATTCTGGGCTTTCTCTAACTGTGTGGGGAGAGAGCATCTCTAGGTGCTATGCCTGGGCTCTGGGCACATGCGCTTCAGCAGCTTTGGTTCAGGGGCTCAGTTGCCCCCTGGCATGTGGGATCTTCCAGACCCAGGGATCAAACCCCCATCCCCTGCATTGGCAGGCGGGTTCTCGTTCAGTGTACCATCAGGGAGGTCTTCCTATATTATCTTAACAGAAGCTTTGTTTTCGTTTCAAATTCAGATGTTAGTCTTTTTGGATTTACTGGCTTTTGGGTGGCTTATCCTTGGGTATAGCCGGGTTCTGAGATCCCAGCCCCGCTGTGGGTGTCTGGCTCGCCCAGCGTCACTTAGGGAGAGGGTCACTCTTCAGAGCTGCACAGTGACACTGCTGTCCTGAATCAGACGTGGGTCTGTTTCTGAACTCTCTCCTCTCACAATTACCTGTTCTGCACCAGAGCTTTACAGCCTTAATTGTAGATCAGAGACCGCAGACTTTTTTCTGTAAAGGGCCAGATAGTAAATATTGGGGGCTCTGCAGTTCATAGGATCATTCTCACAGCGACTCAGTTCTGCTGTTCTGTGGATGCGTGTGGCTGTGTTCCAACAAACTCAATTTGTAAAGACAGCTGGTGGCCAGTGGATCATAATTTGCTGACCCTTCCATCAATGTATTAACAGGAACATACTCCAGTTGATGGTGTTAAGACCTAGGGATTAAGACACTTGGTAGAATGGTTTGGTTGTGGTGATATTTGGGTGTCTGCCATGAGCTGGGAAACAAAGAAGGGTCTCTTCTTTGTGTGTAACATGGTTTGATTGCTTTGAGAAAGTGACTTTTGAACACAAATTTGAAAGAGGTAAGGCAGTTCATTGTATGGAACAGGGATGAAGGAGGGGAGGAAAAATGGCCTTGGCCCTGGTTGGAAGGCGGGTATGTTCTTGGCACGTTTAGGGAACAGGGGGGACCCATGAAAACAAAGTGAGGCAAGGGGGTCCTGGTGGGAGAGGAGGTCAGACATGGATCTGCTCAAGGAGGACACTGTGGGCCAAGGTTAGGACTTGACTTTGATGGTGTGTGAACTGGGAAACCATTGCCGGTTGCTGGATTTATCTATTTGTTTTTTAGCGGAGGAGTGCCATGGTCTGGCTTTTATTTTAATGCATCACTCTGGCCGTCGTGTTGAGAATAGATCATAGGAGGGCTCAAGGAGGAAGAGAGAATGGTTAGGAAGCTGGTGCAGTACCCAAATGAGGGGTTGTGGTGGCTTGGACCTGAGTGGCGTTAGGAATGCTTTGAAGAGAGAATCAACAAGGGGTCTGTGACAGGTTGGATGTGGGCTGTGAGAGAGATACAAGAGGCAAGAACGATTCCAGAGTCTTTGGCCAGATTAACTGGAAGAGTGTAGTATCTGCTGATAACTTGGAGGACTGCAGGCTTAGGGTGCTGGGGACAGAACAGGAGCCCACTGGTGAATGTGTTGGCTTAATGCATATACTGTGTGTGTGTGGTGCTCAGTCGTGTCTGACTCTTTGTGACCCCATGGACTGTAGCCTGCCAGGTTCCTCTGTCCATGGAATTCTCCAGGCAAGAACACTGGAGTGGGTTGCCATTCTCTTCTCCAAGGAGTCTTCCTGACCCAAGGGTCAAACCCGGGTCTCCTGCATTGCAGGCAGATTCTTTACCATCTGAGCCACGTGGGAAGCCCATTTTGATGCCTACTGGATATCGAAGTGAGGAGGTCAAATAGGCACTTAGGTATGAGTGTGGAATTTGGGAGATAGATATTTAGTAGTTATCAGCAAATAGGTAGTATGTGAGGCCATTCAACTGGACAAGGAAGATAAAAGATTAAGATGGGGTGTCTATTGAATGCTTACTATGTTGTAGGCCTGGAGGTACAGCAGTGACAAGACAGAAAAATCCTTCCATTCAGGCAGCTTACATTTTAGGGAGAGAGACACAGGAAACAAATAAAGTATGATGTCAGGTTCTATCCATAAGGTAAAGCAGGCTCACTGGGGAGGAGGGATGGAGGCTGGCCAGGCAGACCTGGAAGAGTCTGTGTCCCAAAGTGACATGATAGGAATTATGTGGCTCAGACAGTAAAGCATCTGCCTGCAATGCGGGAGACCTGGGTTTGACCCCCGGGTGGGGAAGATCCCCTGGAGAAGGAAATAGCAACCCACTCCAGTATTCTTGCCTCGAGAATCCCATGGACAGAGGAGCCTGGTGGGCTACAGTCCATGGGGTCGCGAAGACTCGGTCAGGCGCACCTGAGTGACTAAGCTCACATTTCGGGAAGAGGTAGAGCTGTGGAGTCTGGAGTGTATGGTCACTTGGGAGGTGTGGTGACAGTCCAGGCAGGGGTGATGGAAGCCTGGACTGGCTACCAGCGGGGCCATTGCCAAGAATGAATCCTGTATGACTTGGCTCCTGATCGGCTCTGGGTAAAAAGGGATCAGAGGAAAGGAAGAGGCAGGGACCTGGGAGAAGCTGCTGAGCTTATTCCCCTCCGATACTTGTGGTTTTTACATAATCTCTTGAGAGAAGGGAAAGTGAAAGTTGCTCAGTCATGTCTGACTCTCCATGACCCCATGGACTATACAGTCCATGGAATTCTCCAGGCCAGAACACTGAAGTGGGTAGCCTTTCCCTTCTCCAGGGGATCTTCCCAACCTGGGGATCGAACCCAGGTCTCCCGCATTGCAGGGGGGATTCTTTACCAGGTGAGCCACCAGGGAAGGCCCTGGTGAGAGAAGGGAAGTAGTAACTGTCATTGTGATGCTGAAGTTTATTGATCACCTACTTCATACCTGCCCTGAGCTAAGTGCTTTACACGTAATTGACTATGTAACCCTCACAGCCTGGGAGGCCCGTCCTGTTATAATTCCCATTTTTCTGATGAGGAAACGGCCTTGGGAGGTTGAGTAACTCGTCTGTGGTCCTGGAGCTGCCTGTGGTGGAGCCGGGGTAGCAGCTGGCCTCATCCTCTGTGCCACACCGCCTCCCGCTGGCGCTGGCCAGGCTCTGTGAGGACCACCTGCCTTTGTGATCCAGGTAGGCGCCCGTTCACCCTTTTTTTTTTTGGCAGTTTTTTTGCGAAGAAGTAAAGAACAACAAGTAAATGCGTTAATTAAAGGTTTACCAGACTGGAAAGTAATTATAAGAAGGTTCCTGGATTAGAGTTCTCAGTACACATAGAAATGCCTTGGTTACAGACGTCCAAGTTTTGTCAAAAGGCGCTTGTGATGGGCTCTACCTGCCCAGGTGGCTTTATCTTTTGATGTGAGCAGATTTTTGAGTGGGGGGGAGTCATGGAGTTGTGGGAAGGGGAGGGGAGGTGGCCTTTGTGCAGATGGAGGATAGTAGGGGCGGCCCCTTGATTGAAGTGTGGGTGCTTGGGAGCGGGGGCCCCATGTGTTGGTGCATCCACTGTAGGCCTCTGAGCAGGAGGGTGTTTTTTGTTTTTTGTTTTTTTTTGGTTAGGAGAGGCAGTTGGGAGTCCTCCAGTGCTGCTGAGAGGACAGGGACAGAATCCGGTGATGCTTGGAAAAGGTGGGGTTTGTTGTGCCGACTGGACTGGGCAAAGCCAGAGGCAGGTGTGCCTGCGGTCCTGGATTCCTGAAACAGAGAAGTAGATGGCCACTCCCATTTTGTGAGTGGACGGACTGAAAGGGTTTGAAAGGACTCACCCTGCTTCTGAGCAAGTTGGTGTAGGGTGGCTTTCCAAAACTTTCGTTTCCCCAGGCTTCTTATTTGTTAATGCTGCGAAAGCAAAGCATTTTTATCATGAATTTTAACAGAGAAGTGTGTGTGTGTTTAGTGAAACTGTTAATCTGATATATTTAGTACACCTACCAGTGATTGGTTTTCTCATGATGCTAATTTAACATTAACTACCCTATTGATCAGTATTTCTTAGTAGTTGTATCTGCAGTAAGCAACAGTAATAGCCTAACTCAGTAGTAGTGGAGGGCCTGAATCTTAACTCTGTCCAGCATAAGTCCCAATCAACCTTCTGAAAATTCAGAGTATGCTGTATACCAGAGTACTTCCTTTAAGTTGAAATATAACAATTTTACTTGCTTAATGCGGTCACATCTTTTTCCTTTGACTTTTTTTTAATACCTGTAAACAAAATTGCATGAAATGTTTTATATGCAGTTTTAAAGTTTCCATTCTTAGTATATGACTATAAGCACTCATTTCATTGCTGTGTTGGTGGTGTGTCTGTCCACAGTTCTTAACTGACCTTTAACTACAGGGATTCTCAACTGTCTAGTTCTAGATGAGTGTTAGAGAGTCCTTGAATGGCCACAGTTGTTAACGTTTTGTCAAAATGAGCGTTTGCTTTGAGCAGATCTCAAAGGAGTTAGTGATCTGCCAAATGACTGGAACTATTTGCTTTTTCAAAGAGGGACGTTGAATGAGTAGACATATGTTAGTTAAGACTTTCCAGCATTGCTGTTTAAAAACTTCAATTGTAAAATCATCTTTTCCCTGAGCCACCCTGGGAAACTTGGCTGCCTTGCTGTTTCAGCTCTGTCAGTTAGCCTGGAATCAAAAGAAACTAGCCCAATATTTTATTGGAAACTGCAGTGGCCTCTTGTCCTTTAATCTTAGCTATTCAGTGATAGTCTTTAAGTTTGGTTACTTGAAAGTGGTATCTCTTGTTTATGTTGGTGTTGTGTGAGACAGGATCCTCCAGTTAGACAAATTTTTACTTTACGAAGGCTCTGAGAAGTCCTGCAGAGAAAAATAAATTAACTTTGTCCAACTATTTGAACAGAACCTACCATTCCTTTGTGTGTGAGACGTAAACAGAATCCACAGAACTAATGAAGCGACCTCTAACATCTTTCTCTAGTTAATTCTCTGACGTGTATGTTGGTATTTGGAGGGGCTTTTCCTGGGTTCACAGTTGGATTTGTGCAGGAACACCTGCTGTGATGAAACTGAATTGGAATGCTCTGGGAACATGGACAGGTTAGAAGACATGAGGAATTATGTGGAAACAGCCTGCTTCAGTTATTCTGATTCCAGTTGAAGAAAACGAGAGCAAAAAGCACGCAAATAAGTTTTGAAGATAGACACTCAAATTTAGTAATAAATGTAAAAACCTAGCGGAATGCAGGTATTGGACTAGAAAAGGACTTTTGCCATAATTTTTCTGAAGCCCACTGGAAAGAAGGTCATTTATTATTACCTTTGTAAAGACACTTGAGAAATGAAATATTCAGAACAATGACTGAGAGGGAAAATGGTTGAATCATAAGGGCCATTTTTTGAGCAAAGTTCACTGTTAATGTTAATTCTGATTTTGATATTTCACAAAAACATGTTATTTTGGTGAGAGGACGTTATTACCCTGTAGTAGATTTTATTTCATGTTTTAGGGAGGTCCCAAGTATCTTTTCTTATACACATTCCGATAGAGAATGGAAATACTGATTAAGAGCAGTAATTTTAAGACTAAATAACCTCAGCATTGCTGAGAACTGGTGTGCCTCGGGGCAGAGTGGCTTGTCTGAGATCCTGGAGACTGTGCAGAAGCTGTTCCAGTTCATTGGGTCAAAAATCCACATTTGTGAAAAGCTAAATACGGATTTGCACGATTGACCATAATGGCTTCAATTTTGAAAGATAGTGGTATCGGAGAGCACTTCCAGTTGGTGGGATAATTTGAGATTCGTCCATGCTCAGCTGGCTAAAATATCGTGCTACTTTTGCTACTTCCTCACCTCATTTTAAAAATAGGGAGTTGGGGGCAGGGAGGCCTGTTGAGAAGGTGAAGGAATGTCAATCGGAGAGTAAATGACAGTAACCCTGTGAAGCCACTCCTTGGTTAACTACCGCCTGAAGGTTAACTTCTTTAGAAGCCAGTCAGTGTGGAGAGGCTGAACTGGGGGCTTCTGGTGTGTGTGTGAGCGCGCATGTGTGTGTGTGCACACATGCGTGTGTAAGATAAGAAGAGGAGAACTGGTGGACAGGAAAAAAGGTGTGGAAACCAGAAAGCTAGCGGCAGATCCTAAAACTTGGAGTCCTGGGGAAGATTTGACTCTTTTAAACTGTTCTGCTCACTTAAAAATAGTAAAATTATACCATTATTCTTTCAGTATAGGAGGAGATAAAAATACAGTTTTTCTAAATTGGAAAATTTGCTGTAATCTTGCTGCTAATGACTGATTTCTTCCAACACTTGCAAGGCAGTTTTTGCTCCGATAGGTTGATAAAGGAAACAAAACCAAGAACATATTGGAAGTTCTCAGAAAATTACAGTTTAGGTATATGTTGGGGGTGGATAGTTAGACATTTTAATTGAAATAAAACAGTTTTATACTAATAAGGGATCACTGTGGGTGTACATTTGTAGTGCATCTGCTCTTGAGCATTTAAGTAGGTTTAAATGTATGTTAATGCTTTTGCAAGAAAATTATTTTTGATAACATCCGTCTAAGGAAACTGGCTTAGGAAATTGGTGTTTTAAACAATAGAGATATTATACTTGCATTTAAGGAATGAATCAGGATTCTTTGTACTGCTTTAAAAATTTCAAAGAGTTGACAGTTTTTGGTGTGTTCTCTCCAGTGGTAAGGAAAGTTAGCGGAATTAGCACAACAGATGAATTAGCAAGAATTAATACAAGCTCACACATCTGGAGAGCGACCACAGTCTGCTGTGTATACGTCCACACACCATTTTTAATGACCTACTTTTGATTTTATGGAAGACTGCTCATGATTTATTCTCTCCAATTGGAAATAACTTTTTCTTTCAAATAGGTTGGAAATATCTCAGTTGGCTGCTCTCACTGTTTGATTTAGATAATGCCTATGATAGAAGATTAGTGTCAAATGCCACATAGTTGCCAGCTTGGAACATTTTTCATTGTGAACCAGCACTCACTATGATGGCTTAAATAGTATATTAATCTTGAGGATTAATAGATCCATCATGTTTTAGAATAGGAAGGATTCTTATCAATAAAGCAGAGCACAGGCTCTCATTGTAGTAGTAGGGGGTGTTCATTACAACTGTGGACTCTCTGGCTCCATCGCAGATCTGCTGAATCAGAGTCTGTGGGCGTAGGGCTCGGGAATGTGTTTTGAACAAGCTCTCCCAGGGAACACGGTTCACCCTGCAGTCGAACAATGGCTGGTATCATTTATGGCTTTATTTCATGGACACGGAAACAGGCACAGGGAGGGGAAGGTGACTGTTTTCATAGGAACTGCAACTTTGTCTTCTGACACTAACTGGTGGATGATATTATTTGCTAGAATGCCCCGTGACCTCACATCAGGGTAGTCCCATTTATCTCTATGCACAGAATTGCAAGAGTTTTTTGGTTGGTGGTGGTGTGGGGGGTTCTGAGCCTTCGTTTATTTATTTTTATTATTACTATATTTTTTGGCCACACCTCAAGGCATGTGGGATCCTGGTTCCCCTACCAGATATCTAACCCATGCTCTCTTCATCGTGGAAGCTCAGAGTCTTAACCACTGGACCAATAGGGATATCTTGGAAGAGGTTTAAATTTAGCCCTAATTTCTACATGCAGCAACACCTCATATGGCTTCAAAACTATGTTCAGCTCAGCTTGACTGTGTGTGTGTACATGAGTCTGGTGTACACTTATTTTTTGAAAGATACTTATTACCACTGTACCTGCATGTTCAGAATAATAATAATAATAATAATAGAAAGTTTACAGGGGCTTGTAGAGAACTCGATTTAATGAGAAGAGTCGAGCCTGTGAAGCGCTTACTCTGTACTCGCCGTTTTAATGGCACCCATTTTCCCCCAGAACTTCCTTGAGCGAGTCTGAATTGTAGCCAGAACACTTCTTTCCTCTTCAGACCCTTAACTGTGATTAATAGGAAGAGGCACTTGTCAGAAGGGTTGGAAATGGCAAACCTTGAAGCTGGTGCGTGTGGCAGTAGAGACAGGTTTGCGTCCACTTTACTCCATTATGTTATTTAGCTTCCGAATTCAACAATTTGTCTTTTGCTCTCTACTTAAAAGATGATGGCCATATAAGCTGCTGTTAACCGTATCAGCAGGGTGGAATATTAAATCCCTTCAAGCGAAACCACAACTTTCTTTGAGGATTTAGCCACACAGTAGAAAAAGCACCCCAGTGAAGCTGTTGAGAAATAAAGGGCACTGTTCGCAGCTCTCCCTTTGCCTCAGAGAGATGGATTACTTTTGAGTTTAACTGAAACATCCTTTCTGTGTTTATTGTATTAATGAAACTTTTAGGGTCCATGTGAGTGAGAGAGATTATGGTTCAGTGTTTGGAATAATGTAGCTTGATGAACCTTTTTTATTTTAATGGGAAACTCATTTTCCTTGATTTGCAGCTTCACAAAATGAATCTTTTGGAAATGAAAGTGCACTAATTTAGTTATACTGTATGGAAACAAAAATGTAGAAAGTTAGAATTTGCATAAGTGAAGACCTCGATGATTTCAGATTATAGTGTGGTGGAGGTTAAGGAATAAGAGGCCATAGAATTTGTAAAAACAAATTCAGTCTAACCACTTAATGGTGTGTGCAAGTAATTTGCCAATTAAATATTTTTAGTATCTGAAAGATCTTCGAAGTAAAGAGTGGAGGTTCTTAATCTTTCTTAATTTCATACTTTCAAAACATAATAGAAAATTACTTAGTTTTTGATCACTTTTCATTCAAAATTTTAATATGTTAGCTAAAAGAAAGATGAATTTTAAGTGTTTGAGGAAAATTATTGCTTTTTGAGAAATATATAAACTATGATATTTCCAATCACACTATGCCTGATTTTTTTTGTATCATTTGTAAATATTTGGTGCCCAGATAACAATCTTCATTATAATTAAGACTTTAGATTTTGAAACTTTACCATTTTAATGGTTACCTACTATGTTTAGAACATTGTACTGGGCATGCTTAGCTACAAAGCAACCCTTGAGGTATTTTATTCTGTTTATACATTGAGAGAATGGAGTTAAAAAAAGTAATTTGCCTAACATCACTCATTAGTGCAAAGCAGATTTGAGGGCTCCAGGTTTTTAAAAACAGCTTTTTTTTTCCTGAGATATAGTGCACCCATCTAAAGTGTTTTATTCCGTGTTTTTTAGTCTATACACATATTTGTACAACCGTAAGTTTTAGAATATTTTCATCACCCCAATAAGAAACGCTGCTCCTTAGCAATCCTCACACCCCATCCTGGACATTGCATATAAATGGCGTCATACATGTGGTCTTTTACGACTGGTTTTTATGTTTTCAAGGTTCATCCATGTTGTAGCTCGGAATGGAACTGTGTTCGTTTCTATTTATCACATTGTTGCTGGGTATACCACATTCTCTTCATCCGTCTTTCAGTTAGGGACATTCTGGTTGTTTCCACTTTTTGGCTGTTGTGAATGATGCTGCTTTGAACATCGTGCACAGGTTTTTCTGTGAACATGCACTTTCACTACTCCTGGAGATATGCGTAGGGGTGGAGTTGCTGGGTCACCTAGTAGTTAGTCGCCCAGTCATGTCTCTGCGACCCCATGGACTGTAGCCCACCAGGCTCCTCTGTCCATGGGATTTCCCAGGCCAGAATACTGGGGTGGGTAGCCATTTCCTTCTCCAGGGGATCTTCCTAGTCCAGGGATCGAATCTGGGTCTCCTGCATTCGGGCAGATTCTTTTACCGTCTGAGCCACCAGGGAAGCTCTGGGTCACTTGGTAATTGTGTTTAACTTTCTGAAGAACTGCCAAACTCTTTTCTGAAGTGACTGTGCCCTTTTGCATTCCCACTGTCAATGTATGTTGATTTCAGGTTTCTTTACGTCTTCACCAACACTTGCTACTTGTGGGGGTAAAGTAGTATCTGATTGTGATGGTGGTTTGGTGGCTTAGTCACTAAGTCAGGTCTGACTCTTGTGACCCCATGGACTGTAGCCTGCCAGGCTCCTCTGCTCATGGGATTCTCCAGTCAAGAATATTGGAGTGGGTTGCCATGCCCTTCTCCAATCTCATTGTGATATCTTATTTTATTTGCATTTCCTTAATGGCTAATGATGTTGAACATCTTGTCATGTGCTTATTGATCATTTGTCTTTGGAAAACTGTCTACTCAAATCCTGTGCTCACTTAAAAAATTGGATGAATCGTCTTTTTATTATTTGAGTTGCAAGAGTTCTTTATGTTATTCCAGAGTTCTTTATCAGATACATGATTTGCAACATTTTTCTCCCATTCTGTATTCTGTTTTTTCAGTTTGTCGATGGTATCCTTTGCAGTAGAAAAGTTTTAAATTTTGAAGAAGTCCAATTTATATATTATTGTCTTTCGTTGCTTGTGTTTCTAATATTATATCTAACGAAACTGTTTTCTAATGCAGAGTCACAAAGATTTATGCCTATGTTTTCCTTTAAGAGCTTCACAGTTTTAGCTCATATGCTTAGGTCTTTGGGTTTCCCACGTGGTGCTGGTGGTAAAGAGCCTGACTGCCGACACTGGAGACATAAGAGATGCTGGTTCGATCCCTGAGGTTGGGAAGATCCCCTGGAGAAGGGAATGGCAACCCACTCCAGTATTCTTGCTTGGAGAATTCCATGGACAGAGGAGTCTGACTGGCTACACTCCATAGGGTCTCAAAGAGTCAGACATTACTGAATTGACTTAGCGTGCATGCATTTAGGTCTTTGCTCCATTTTGAGTTAGTTTTTATGTATGATGTGAGGTAGGTTCTACCTTCTTTTGTATGTGGATATCCAGTTGTTTTGGCAGCTTTTGTTGAAAAGACAGATCTTTCCCTACTGAATCATCACCCTTGTTGGAAATTAATTGACCATAAATGTAAAGTTTTATTTCTTGACTCTCAATTGTATTCCACTTGTCTTATGTTCTAAGTCGCTTCAGTTGTGTCCAGCTCTTCACAACCCCTTGGACTGTAGCCCACCAGGCTCCTCTGTCCACGGAATTCTCCAGATGAGAATACTGGAGTGAGTTGCCAATTCCTTCTCCAATTTGTCTTATATGTTTATCTTTATGCCAGTACCACATAGTCTTGATTACAGTGGCTTTGAGGTAAATTTGAAATACAACTTTGTTTTTCTTTCTTGAGATTGTTTTGGTTATTCTGGGCCCCTTGAATTTCTATGTGAATTTTAGGATTTGCTTGTCAGTTTCTAGAAAGACAGTAGCTGGACTTTCGATAAGGATTACACTGAATCTGTCACTTTGTGCAGTATTATCATCTGAAGAGCATTAAGTCCTCCTGGCTATAGACTGTCTTTCCATCTATTTAGGTCTTTTCATTTCTTCCGACAGTGTTTTATAGCTTTTATAGGTTTTGCCTGTCTTTTGTTAATTTTTTTCCTCAGTATTTTATTCCTTTTAAGGCTATTGTAAATTGAATTGTTTTCTTAATTTCTTTTTGGGGTTGCTTACTTCCAGTGCATAGAAGTACATTTGATTTTTGTACATTGATCTTGTATCCTTTAACATTGCTGGGTTTATTAGTTCAAAGATTTTTTTAGTGGATTCCTTAGGACCTTGAATATAAGGTCATGTCATCTATGACCCAGCTTTTAAAAATCACAGGTCTTTTTTTTTTTTTTTTACTACTACAATCATACTGTGTATCTTGGGAAACATTGAGGGGAATCAGTTGAGTTTTTGAGATTATATTTAGGAAAGAAGTGATTATCACTTTGTAATTGTCTTTTTATGACTTAAAAAAAAAATGCAGCAGACTTTTAGGCTAGAAACATTTGTGTTGGAAGCAAAGTCTCCCAAAATAAACTCAAAGGCTCTTTGAGTTTATTTGGTAAAGTCTTGCTTTAAATAATATCATCATTATTTGGTGATATTATGGGAACATTAGACCTTCCAAACATAGTTTGTTTCGCCCATATGGCGATAACAATGATTCTACTTTAAGAGATAAGCATTCTAATTTGTTTTTACTTTCAGAAGGAGTGACTGAGCTGAGAAAACTATTAAATATCCAAAATATATATATATATAATATTTATATATTTATATTTCAATTCTAATTCACTTCACTTCTGATTTCATTTATATTTCACTTCTAATTCAGTTTTGCTGCTTTGCCTATATAGGCTCAACCTGGGGGTAAGATTTTTAAGACCTTGTACTTTGGGGAGAGACCATCTAATTTTTTTGTTACTAATGCTTAGAATCTGCCAAGTAATGCTTATTTGAAAGCCATTAGCTGGTGTGTTATGAATTACAGTCATCTGTATGTATGTATGTATTTATTTCACTGAACCAAATAAGAAACCAAAAAGCATAAAACATTTTCCCCTTTTCTTTCCAGAACTACAAGTTAGGATGATAGGTTTAGGAAGCTCAAATGGTAAAGGTTTAGTGATAGGAATGGTCCTAAGATAGCCTGCTAGAGTCTTTCATGGTAAAGCTCATGGAATTTTCCATGAAAGCAAGAGTACAGAGCAGAATTTGAAAATATTTTGGTTTTTAGTTTCTCATTTTCCAGCTATGTGATGGAAGGGGTACCGTTACCTCTCAATGCCTCATCAAGATATGGGGAAATCTTAATCAAATGTTAAATGAAAAACTGATTTGAGTCTCCTAAAAGGACAAAAGAATATTAACCAGGGATGATATTACAGTGTCTTCCAAAGTGAGGAAGGAATTTCAGAACTCAGTGTGACCCTTGGGCTTTTCAGTATTCCTATTCATAAATGCACAGGAAAATGTCAAGGCCAAGAAACCAATACCCCAGAGTGACTTATTGGAACAGGATGAAGTATTCAAATACTTAAGTATCTATAAAATATTTTCAGAGAAAAAGTGTGAGTTTTCCCAACTGACAAGATTTAATACTTTAATTTCTTAAGAGTTGATTAGCCTTGAAAATGACTACAGAAACCTTGCTACTTTTCCTTTGTCCACAGTCTTCCTTCCCTCTTGCACGTATCATTTGGTTTGTTTAACTAGAATTTGGTAATCTTACAATATTTTAGTACAGAAACCTCTGTTAGGTAAGTTTGGAGAGTGAAAAAGAAATTTTGTAGAGATTGTACCAAATAATAAAAAACTCCAGGTCTTTTTTCTTTTTTCTTTTTTTCCTGCAGAATTCCATGACCAATTGTTCTTCCCATAGTGACCTTTTCTTCACCACAAATGTTGCGTCAAGATCTTAGGATCTGAAAAATAATACCTGCTGCTGGCAATGATGCCAGCATGTATTAAGTGCCTCAGCCAGGATCTGTCCTCAGTGACACCAGCTGGCGTTGATCCTCAGTGTTCCGATTGGACCCTTAATTCACTTCAAAAGAAAGGAACGCTTCTTCATGCTGTTGCTCTTTACTGAAAAACTTCCTCACAGGTTCATCTGAATAAATCCTCCACAACTTTCAGGACCCAGATCGAGTTTCATCTTCTCCAGGAAGCCTTTTCTCTCCCACTTTGTAAATGCATCCGTCCTTAAACTTGTGTTTCCTTGCTGCAAGGAACCCTAGCGCTTTAGCCCTTAATCCAGCATGGTGTTTGGATGTGCTGTTCAGTTATTTCTCGTGGATTGGCCTTGGAGTCAGCACTGTGTCTTCTCCGGCCTTTCTGCTTCCCGGGCTTGGCACAGTGCTCCCACCTGGGCAGGCCAGCTGACGGCTGGCATTCTTAACGTGGCTAGCGTGTTAGAACAGAGGAGAACTGAAGATGGACACCGTTCTCAGGCCTGTGTAGTTTGGACACTGTCCAGCTCCAGGCAACACCGGCCACATAGGCCAGGAATGAATGTTGTTCACTGGGTTGTATGACCTGCCTGTCTCCGGGGTCTCCAAGTGGTCGGTGTGTACACCTACTGCCTTACATTAGCTCTTCCGAAAGATCTTTCCTACCTCCTTCCTTTCCTATCTTTGGTCTGTTTCAATCCAGGGTTTAAAACCCTTCTATAGCCTGTTGCTGCTGCTACTGCTGCTAAGTCGCTTCAGTCGTGTCCGACTCTGTGCGACCCCATAGACGGCAGCCCACCAGGCTGCCCTGTCCCTGGGATTCTCCAGGCAAGAACACTGGAGTGGGTTGCCATTTCCCTCCAATGCATGAAAGTGAAAAGTGAAAGAGAAGTCACTTAGTCGTGTCTGACTCTGTGCGACCCCATGGACTGCAGCCCACCAGGCTCCTCCATCCATGGGATTTTCCAGGCAAGAGTACTGGAGTGGGGTGCCATCTATAGCCCATTAGGACAGTGTTTTTCAAAATGAGGTTCTGGACCCTTAAATTAGAAAAACACGGTGGTGGTTCTGTGACTAAGTCGTGTCTTACTCTTTGCGACCCCAGGGACTGTAGCCCACCAGGCTCCTCTGTCCATGGGATTTCCCAGGCAAGAATACTGGGTTGCCATTTCCTTCTCCAGAGGACCTTCCTGACCCAGGTATCAAACCCAGGGTCTGTATTGTAGGCAGATTCTTTACTGCTGAGCTACTAGGGAAGTCCTAGAAAAATGTAGGATGTTAATTACAATGCAACTTCTTTAGTTCACTTGTATCAGCCTAGGTGAGGGCCTGAAGACTTCTGTAAGCAAAACTGATCATTCTTATATGTGTGTGTGTGTGTGTGTGGGGTCAATCCCTAAGTCATGTCCAACTCATTGTGACCCTATGAACTGTAGCCCGCCAGGTCCTTCTGTCCATGGGCTTATCCAGGCAAGAATACTGGAGTGGGTTGCCATTTCCTTCTGTAGCAGATCTTCCTAGACCAGGGATTAAACCCATATCTCCTGCATTGGCAGGCAGATTCTTTACCGCTGAGCCACAGGGAAGCCTGGTTAAGGATCCTTATGCACTTCACTAAAATCTTAGGATATGATTGATGACATGACTTCAGTAGGGTGGAGACTGGAGTGCCTCAAAATGTTAATACCACTGTCCTCAACCTGCTACACTGTTGTAAACCTTTTCTTCTTCAGTTAAATTCAGCCACAACTTAGTATTTATTTACTCTATGCCCACCATGGTGCAGGCATGAGGGAGCACCAGATGGGAAAAATATAGTCTTTGTTAATAATCTATGTCAGTTCAGTTCAGTCGCTCAGTTGTGTCCGACTCTTTGTGACCCCATGAACTGCAGCCTGCCAGGCCTCCCTGTCCATCACCAACTGTCGGAGTCTACCCAAACCCATGTCCATTGAGTCGGTGATGCCATCCAACCATCTCATCCTCTGTCGTCCCCTTCTTCTCACAGCTTCAATCTTTCCCAGCATCAGAGTCTTTTCAAATGAGTCAGCTCTTCGCATCAGGTGGCCAAAGTATTGGAGTTTCAGCTTCAGCATCAGTCGTTCCAATGAATACCCAGGACTGATCTCCTTTAGGATGGGCTGGTTGGATCTCCTTGCAGTCCAAGGGACTCTCAAGAGTCTTCTCCAACACCACAGTTCAAAAGCATCAGTTCTTCTGCACTCAGCTTTCTTTGTAGTCCAACTCTCACATCCATACATGTGACCACTGGAAAAACCATAGCCTTGACTAGATAGACCTTTGTTGACAAAGTAATGTCTCTGCTTTTGAATATGCTATCTAGGTCATAACTTTCCTTCCAAGGAGTAAGCGTCTTTTAATTTCATGGCTGCAGTCACCATCTGTAGTGATTTTGGAGCCCCCTAAAATAAAGCCAGCCACTGTTTCCACTGTTTCCCCATCTATTTCCCATTAAGTGATGGGACCGGATGTCATGATCTTAGTTTTCTGAATGTTGAGCTTTAAGCCAACTTTTTCACTCTCCTCTGTGTAGAAAGGTGCTAATAATCTATGTAGAGAGAAAAGGTAGATAACAAATATATATTCACACAGACCTAACTGCATACTTAGACCTATCTTTTTGAAAACACATCAGTACTTCAGATCTGTAGGATAGACAGTTTGTAGAGATAACATGTCTCAGAGATCACATTTAGCTCTAAACTTCAGGGGGATGAGATTTCAATTCTTCAGGCAGACATTTGCATAAGAGAGACTCCCACGGAATAGTGGAGAAAGCTCTAAACTTAGGGTTCAGAGTTCACAGTTTTGAATTCAAGTCAGAGCTCTAGTAAGCAGTAAATGATAGTTACTGTAGGAAAAATAAGATTGTTGGTTAGAGTGAGATGCATTTTATTTATGTTAGTCATTTTTTAATTGAAGGATAAATTGCTTTACAGAATTTTGTTTTCTGTCAAACATCAACATCAATCAGCCATAGCTGTACATCTGTATGGAGAGAGTAACATGGAAACTTCACATTACCCTGTGTAAAATAGCCAGTGGGAATTTGCTGTCTCAGGGAGCTCAAACAGGGGCTCTGTATCAACCTAGAGGGGTGGGATGGGGAAGGAGATGGGAGGGCGGTTCAAGAGGGAGGGGACATATGAGATGTGTTTTAAATTCATTTACTAAGTTTTGAGTAACCTAAATTTATTTAATTTATACTTCTATAGCATATAAATATTAAAATGGATTTTTAAAAATGCCTTAGCTTTATATGCCAATGTCAGGTTAATACCTTCTGTTACTTTTTTGGTATTAACACATGTAATTTGCATGTGTTTAACCTAAGACACATTTTTGCTACATTTAATTGATTTGACTATCCAGCTGATACACCCTTTTTCTAACATGTCTGCTTTTGTAAATGTCTCTCATCTTGCTAATGCTGGCAGGAGATACAGAGGGTCATTGTCCTCATCACTGCCAGGGAAGTTCCTGTTGCTCATTGGAGTAGTTTGCTGGAGTTGCCGTAACAAAGTGCCACAGGCTGGGTGGCTTAAACAACTGAAACTAATTTCTTACAGTTCTAGAGGCAAGAGTTCAGGGTCACGGTGTTGGCGTGATGGGTGTCTTTTGGGGCCTCTCTCCTTGTAAATGATAGTCTTCTCCTTGTGACTTCACGTGATCTTCCTCTGTATGTCCGTGTTGTAACCTGTTTTTCTTAATAAGGATGGAAGTCATATTATTTTATGCCACCACCTCATTTGGGCTTCCCCGGTGGCCCAGATGGTAAAGAATCTGTCTGCAGTGCAGGTGACCTGGATTTGACCCTTGGGTCAGAGAGATCCCCTGGAGAAGGGAATGGCTACCTACTCCAGTGTTCTTGCCCGGAGAGTCCCCTGGACAGAGGAGCCTATGAGCTACAGTCCATGGGGTCACGAAGTAGTCACTTTTAAGGCTATAGGGGCTATGACTTCAACAGTACAAAAAGCACAGCACAGAGATCTCATGTCCTGCCACCTCTGCAGTTTATGCCACCACCTCATTTGGGCTTCCCCAGTGGCCCAGATGGTAAAGAATCTGTCTGCAGTGCAGGTGACCTGGATTTGACCCTTGGGTCAGAGAGATCCCCTGGAGAAGGGAATGGCTACCTACTCCAGTGTTCTTGCCCGGAGAGTCCCCTGGACAGAGGAGCCTATGAGCTACAGTCCATGGGGTCACGAAGTAGTCACTTTTAAGGCTGTAGGGGCTATGACTTCAACAGTACAAAAAGCACAGCACAGAGATCTCATGTCCTGCCACCTCTGCAGTCTTCTGTTACGGACACAAAACTTTCATCACGAACTTGGCTTTTCAGCTGTATTACTAACCTCCTCAAGGTCTGCAGTGTAGATCCCCTGGAGAAGGGAATGGCTACCTACTCCAGTGTTCTTGCCCGGAGAGTCCCCTGGACAGAGGAGCCTATGAGCTACAGTCCATGGGGTCACGAAGTAGTCACTTTTAAGGCTGTAGGGGCTATGACTTCAACAGTACAAAAAGCACAGCACAGAGATCTCATGTCCTGCCACCTCTGCAGTCTTCTGTTACGGACACAAAACTTTCTCACGAACTTGGCTTTTCAGCTGTATTACTAACCTCCTCAAGGTCTGCAGTGCTGGACTTTCTGTTCTCCAGAGACATCATTTCTTTATGACTTTTGCTTATTTTCCATCCACCCGTGATTCCAGTTAATATCTTTCATTGCTTCCTATAGGACATTGAGGGAGAGATCAAGAAAAGGAAGGACCTCATTTTTGATAGTTATCCTATGATTATTTCATTGACCATTATTTTATCAAAATGGTTGGCAGAAAGGACTCTACTTCTCCGGCTTGGCAGAAAAATGGCCAAAAAGTCATTTTTATTTGTATGTTTCTCTAAAATTTTATTATAGTATTTATTATAGATGAAAAATGTAGATTAATAGATTTTATAGATTAAAAGGTTTCTTTCTTTTGGTCTCATCAAAGACATTTGCTCCTTGGAAGAAAAGCTATGACCAACCTAGACAGCATATTAAAACACAGAGATATTACTTTGCTGACAAAGGGCATCTAGTCAAAGCTATAGTTTTTTTAGCAGTCATGTATGGATGTGAGAGTTACACCATAAAGAAAGCTGAGCACCAAAGAATTGATGCTTTTGAACTGTGGTGTTGGAGAAGACTCTTGAGAGTCCCTTGGACTGCAAGGAGATCCAACCAGTCCATCCTAAAGGAGATCAGTCCTGAGTGTTCATTCGAAGGACTCGTGCTGAAGCTGAAGCTTCAATACTTCGGCCACCTGATGTGAAGAGCTGACTCATTTGAAAAGACCCTGATGCTGGGAAAGATTGAAGGCAGGAGGAGAAGGGGATGATAGAGGATGAGCTGACTGTATGGTATTACTGACTCGATGGACAAGAGTTTGAGCAAACTCTGGGAGCTGGTGATGGACAGGGAGGCCTGGCGTGCTGCAGTTCATGGGGCCATAAAGAGTCAGACACGGCTGAGCGACTGAACTGAACTGACTGAATGTAGGATCTTCCTGGACAATGGATCATACCCGTGTCTCTGCATTGGCAGGCAGATTCTTTACCACTGAGCCCCAGTGGCTCAATTCTTAAATCTCAATTCTAGTTTCACTTTATTTTCTTATGTCCTGGCTCTCTCTCTTTTCTTTTCTTCCTAAAGTAGACAAATGGAATAAATGCAAAGAAATTGAGGGTTACACTTAAAAAGTTTTTATTTTATTGTCCTCATCAGGGCCAGCCTGAGGTTTTCTGCCATCTTTTATAAAATTTATGCCTGGCATAATTATGATTTTTACTGCCTCCTCCATGCAGATACACACCCAATCTTATGCTGATGGCAGCACTACTGTTTCTTCATGGCCAGATTTAAAAACTCTCTGGAAACTTTAAAAGCATGGAATAAAAACTTGTGGGTGTAAGGGGGGTTGGAAGTAGGAAATTTGGGGGAATCAGTGGAAATACATGCCAAAGTTTTTGGCACCCTTTAGAGAACTAAAGAATTTACTTCTTTTTTTCTTTTTTAAAATAGTTGCAAAGGGGAAGAAAAACAAGGTAGCAGGCACAGTTTGCTCATAAAAGTGAGCAGGTTTGGTAGATATATTTAAAGATGTGAAGGCCAGGACAAATCCAGTTATGTAATTTGTGTCCCTGTACCCTCCAAGCATACACTCTTGTTGGAAGGTGGGGAGACTAGTAAATAAAAACATGAAGTTTTAGAAAAGTAGGGTTTTTTTGGTATCATTTTTTCTGTTCTCTGCCAGTCCCCTTACAGTTTTGTCTTTAAGTTTTTTTTTATTTATAAGTATTAATTGCTCAGTTTTGTCTAATTCTTTGCTACCCCGTGGATTGTAGCCCACCAGGCTCTTCTATCCATGGAATTCTCCAGGCAAAAATATTGGAGTAGGTTGCCATTTCCTTCTTCCGACCCAGGGATGGACCCTGAGTCTCCTGCGTTGCACACAGATTCTTTACTGTCTGAGCTACTGGGAAAACCCCAGAGTAGAGGGTAAGAAGAGGGGGAGAGTGAGTATGTGTCAAGTCGGAGTGTTCAGGATGAAGTTAAAGGGTTGGACTGTTGGCTCTTTTTCCCATCGCTTCAAGTGTGGCCTGGTGAACAGTGGAACGTTTTAAAACTCTTTTAAGTCTTCGTGCTGTTGACTATATGCTTAAAGGTGTGTATCTCATTTCCAAGTCCTCAGAAACTTAATGGCTTGATAAGGAGGGCTACATTTAAGAGTTGTATCGTGTTCTCAGTGTGTCTTTATGAATATGCGTGCTTCCTGTCACGGAAGACTGATTTATATTTTCTGTGCCTAGAAAATAATGTTTGTTGAAACAGAATGGATGATGATACGAGACTTAGCTGATTAATGCTGGCCTGCTGCTGCCTTTCGGCCTTTTCGTGTTTGCATGACCTCTTGATTTTTTCTGTTTTATTGGATGGGCTTGTTTACTTCTACTCCGTTAGACTCCTACATCTGTTTCTGCCATGACTTTAAAATCTGTGTTTTTAAAGTGGAGTTCCTTTTTAGATGAAGAGCGTAGCAATATGCATTTAATAACAGGTTTTAGAAGGACGTACCTGATTTGCTTTGTTTAATCTGCTTTGTTGTAATCAGCCTTTCTTTTTCTTTCCTCAGAGGACGTTAAGCAAGTTTTTGGACAGACCACAATTCATCAACATATTCCGTTTAACTGGGATTCAGAATTTGTGCAACTACACTTTGGAAAAGAGAGAAAAAGACACCTGACATACGCAGAATTCACTCAGTTTTTACTGGTGAGTCCAGCTCTTGTAAAAAGTTAAAAA
Source organism: Aepyceros melampus (assembly GCA_006408695.1). Lineage (NCBI taxonomy): Eukaryota > Metazoa > Chordata > Mammalia > Artiodactyla > Bovidae > Aepyceros > Aepyceros melampus. The sequence continues at coordinate 115,618 of SJXQ01007285.1, forward strand.
GAATGGACGAATAAATAAAACTAGGATCCCAAGCCAAATTTGCTAATCCTGGCCAAACCATCCTATTTGGAAGTATTTCTTCATTAGTATGTAGAAACTGTAGGGTTAAACAGGCTCTGACACACTCTGTAGAACCATTTCATGCTTAATGGAATACACTCTGAGGACCTCGGAAATTAGGTGATCTGGTGAAAGGTTATGTAAATCAGGAAGGGCGAATTAGAACCTGGACTCTGGGCTTATGACTGGTTCCACTACTGTGTCTGTGCTAAGTCACTCAGCTGTGTCTCTTTGCAACCCTACGGACCTAGCCCACCAGGCTCCTCTGTCCGTGGATTTCTCCAGCCAAGAATACTGCAGTGGGTTGCTATTTCCTACTCCAGGGGATCTTCCCTGCCCAGGGATTGAACTTGCATCTGTTACCTCTGCACTGGCAGGCGAGTTTGACTGCTTGGCTTATGACTGGTTCCACGACTACTTACTAATAATTTTGTTATCCCTTGAGAAATGGGCAGATGTCATCATCAGCATCTAACTGTCGAATTATTTGCCTTTTATAGACAAGACACTGGATCTAAAACTTGACTGCATATTGGAATCACGTGGGGAGTTTTTAAAACTGTTATTGTTTTGGTCCCCCACCTCTAGAGATTAGATTGTGTGTCGGGTGTGTGTGTGTGTCCGTGGTGAAGGGCAGAGAGGGCCTGCCTGGCGCTTGGAGTCTTTTGAGGCACTTCTGTTGTGCAGCTAAGTGTGAGAAACAGTGTTCAGGGCACATGCTATCCATAGCTGGCGTTCAGCTCTGCAGGAGTTGTCTGCATTTCTGGCATGCCTCTCGGTCCCGTCCCTCCTTCCTCCACTCTTCACTTCCCTCTTTGGGGTGCTTTCACTGGGCCATTGATGATGCCAACAGAACACTCGTAACAAAATATGACCACCATTGAGTTTTCCTCCCAAAGCGTAAGATGGTTTATTCTGACACTGTTTAGTCAGTGGAGATCAATATCTGTATGACGTGTAGGTCTACGTGATAAACCACTCTTTCAGATTTTCATGCATTTGTTTTGTTTCTCTAACAATTTGATTTTATGTATATATTATTAAATATTGACATAACGTTTAAAAGACTTGTTTAAAAGAATTGGTTTGCTGTGTTTCTGGGTCCTCAGGAAAAATTTGCCAAGGAGATCATCTTTTTCTGTTTTTAATTGAAGTGTAGTTAATGTACAGTGTTATGTTAGTTTTAGTTGTACTGTATAAAATAGATGGGGAAACAGTGGAAACAGTGTCAGACTTTATTTTTGGGGCCTCCGAAATCACTGCAGATGGTACTGCAGCCATGAAATTAAAAGATGCTTACTCCTTGGAAGAAAAGTTATGACCAACCTAGATAGTATATTCAAAAGCAGAGACATTGCCGACTAAGGTCCGTCTAGTCAAGGCTATGGTTTTTCCTGTGGTCATGTATGGATGTGAGAGTTGGACTGTGAAGACGGCTGAGCGCCGAAGAATTGATGCTTTTGAACTGTGGTGTTGGAGAAGACTCTTGAGAGTCCCTTGGACTGCAAGGAGATCCAACCAGTCCATTCTGAAGGAGATCAGCCCTGGGATTTCTTTGGAAGGAATGATGCTAAAACTGAAACTCCAGTCCATTCTGAAGGAGATCAGCCCTGGGATTTCTTTGGAAGGAATGATGCTAAAGCTGAAACTCCAGCTCCTCCAGCTGGAACCCTGAGGAGTGCTTAGAAGCACAGCTGCTGTGTGCAGGGGGAGGGCCACCACATGAGAAGAGTTGACTTATTGTTGGAAAAGACTCTGATACTGGGAGGGATTGGGGGCAGGAGGAGAAGGGGACGACAGAGGATGAGATGGCTGGATGGCATCATGGACTTGATGGACGTGAGTCTGAGTGAACTCCGGGAGTTGGTGATGGACAGGGAGGCCTGGTGTGCTGTGATTCATGGGGTCGCAAAGAGTCGGACACGACTGAGCAACTGAACTGACTGAACTGATACTGGTTTGACATTTGCGTACATTGTGAAATGGCCACCATGATATGTCTAGTAACATGTAGTTACATGTAGTAACAAAGTTATTACAGTGTTGACCATAACCTTCATGTTGTATATGACATTGTCATGGCTTACTGGTTTTTTTTTTACTGGAGGTTTACAGCTCTCTTACTTTCCATCACCTTTTCATCCCAGCCACCGCCCCATCCACCTCCTCAAGCCACCTTCTCTTCTGTTATTAGTAACATTAGCAGTGGCTGTGGCAGTGGGTTTCGTGATGCCTCTGGGTCCTGTGTGCCTGAGACCTTGCCGGAATACTGAGGAGTGCTTAGAAGCACAGTGCTGTGTGCAGGGGGAGGGCTGAGGGCGCACGTGTGCTGTGCCCTGTAACCATTCCGTTAGCATTTTGTGGGCTCCATTCTTAGGCAGCAGCATTTATAGCTGGCTGACTTTCACAGGTGCTTGCTCTTTCTGACTTTTACATGCATCATTATGATATATAGAATTTGTTACACTTTTTAGTTTGCTTTTATTTTCCCGGCCTCTGAAAATATAAAACAAGATTTATTAAATACATGCCTTGGTATTAAAAAAAAAAAAAAACGTGTTAATATGTATGAATTCCTGGTTGCAGTTCTGTGTAAACATAAACCTGCTTACGTAACTCAGGTGGAGATGGCCTGTGAGTTGTTAGGTTTGTGCTGTTGTTTACGCAAGATATCATGCACAGTAGGAAGTGGTGTTCATTTTGATGAGGAATAATTACGATAATGCTATTGAGACAAATGCCTCCAATTGACTTTATGGAATACAGCCTAATTAACTTTTAGGCTTAATGGGATGTTAGCAATAGTAAGGATGATCACCTTTCCCTTTAAGCAAGTATCAATTATGTGGACTAATGAGTCAGCTATAAGCCACCCAGATTCTTCTGGGCCTTCCTCTAGATACGGACAGAAGCAGAGATGAGATGACTCAGGGGTTCTGACTAGGTTTCCAGCTGCAGCTTGCAGGCATTCACTTGTATCCGACTCCATTCTCTATGTAATGGTGAATGCATTCATCCCTCGGTGTCCTTCATGGGATGATTTTGACTTCATTGCGAGATTACAGGTGCTAAACTTTGACTAGGTTAAGATGGTTTAGGTAGATAATTCAGGCCTTGCTTTTGTATTCCACTTCAGGCCCAGATTTCAAAGAATCAATGTGTGTGTCGTCATAGACTTGATATAAATGCCAGTGCATTACCAGTTTTGACGTCTGCCATTGGGTCTCTCTCCCACTATCCCGACTCAGATGCTTCCTTTGAAGTCTTTTCTGAATGACCTCAACTTTAAATACTTTGATTGTCCTTTTGGATTGTTTCTGGATTAAGGGAACTTCTTAAAGATGTAAGTGGCCTTTAGGGCCCTTGCTGTGTTAAACATGATGCCTGCCTTTCTGCTCTGGGGCAGGTTATAGAAATACAGGCACCAGCTCCCTGGCTGGTGCCCGGGTCTTGAAAGAAGTGCCACCATGCATGTCCCTGCTTGTCACCTGAGGAGGAAGAGGAGCAACTGTGGGGTCAGCTGAGAAGCACTTGTGGCTTCAAGGAGCCTGGAGGTCCTAGACAGTGGCTTGGATTGGTTTCAGCTAACACAGCCTCATGCTCTGGTGTGCTACTTGTGCTCATGGAAGTGCTCATGTTTGTGCCCAGTGGACAGTGCAGTTACTTTCCCCCTTCGTTTAAAAAATATTTCAGCATGCAGGAGCAGGTGTGCGCTTGTTACAGGCTGCCATGTGGCTGTGAGGGCTCCAAGTGTCCACATGCTCGTCCGGGCATTGTCTGAGGCGGTGCTGGTCACGGGCATGGGTGGAATGCTGAGCTGGCATGCTGTTTTCTGTCATAAAGGGGTGAATCAGTTTGAGAAACTTTGAACTAAATTTGCCTTGTTTGATCAGTTCAGTCGCACAGTTGTGTCCAACTCTTTGTGACCCCATGGACTGCAGCAGACTAGGCTTCGTTGTCTTATCACCAGCTCCCGGAGCTTGCTCAAACTCATGGATGGTGAGGCCGTCCAACCATCTCATCCTCTGTCATCACCTTCTCCTGCCTTCAATCTTTTTTTGTATCATTTAGATACAAAGTACAAAGCCTCATTTGTACTTTGTATCTAAATGATAGCATTGAAGCAAGTAGCAGAGATGCAAAGCCTCCTCCCTAGTCTTGTTCCTCAAGACAGGGAAGGATTTCAGAAGGGAGTGTGGCTACAGCCCTGTTAGCCATCCTTGAGACTTTTGCATCCACCCCTGCTGCTTTTCTATGCCTGGTTCTATCCTCTCTACTTAACTGCATGAGTGATGGTGTGTGTTTGTGTGAATGTGAATACAGATTTATTTATTTATTTTGGCTGCGCCAGGTCTTCGTTGCTGTGTGGGCTTTCTCTGGTTGCAGTGAGTGGGGACTCCAGTCCAGTGCAGCGTGCCGGCTTCTCATTGTGGTGGCTTCTCTTGTTATGGAGCACCGGCTCAAGGTGTGCAGGCTTCAGTATGCGTGGCACATGGGCTTAGTTGCTCCACGGCATGTGGGATCTTCCCAGCCCAGGGATTGAACCTGTGTCCCTGCATCGTAAAGTGGATCCCTAACCACTGGAACACCAAGGAAGACCATGAATATAGTTTTATATATGGTTATATATGTGTGGATTTTAGAATAGTCTATATGCATTTTCCAACATTTCTTTCCTCTCAGCTCTTAGGGCAAAGCTGTAATTTTATGATTATGAGTTGAAAAATGGGGTTTTAATATACTGAAAGCAGTATATTTAGAAAACAGTTCAGAGGAATTTTTGTATCCTGTACCTGATGGAACTCCTTTTCATAAATGATATTAGCATAGAATATCTTGTTTGGAAGTATTTCTGTGATTGCTGCTTGCATGGAGCAATCCATCCAACTCAAGAAATACTTGCTGGGGATGTAGGATTTGTCAAGAGGCTTTGTGCAAAAGACTCAGAGGTGCAGAGGGAATGACAACTTTCGGGACACAGTGTACAAGTCTGGGCATCATTCCTGTGTTTTTCTGCCCGACAGCTCAAAAGGCACAATTGCAAACAGATATACAATGTATACCCTATGAAGGTGCTCTTTTATAACAAAAATCCTTGAAGGTTTGTAGCATAAACCCTTAAGGCAGGTGTCAATTCGAAACCAATAGTTTCAGAGTCTGATTACAACAGCCGTCCAAAGTACAAAATTAAAGGTCCAGATACCGGTATAAGGTAGTTAACAGCCTCATTTCACAGATGAGGAGACTAAGGCCTTTACATTAGAGTCTCTAGCAGTATCTCATGTGTGATTGAGCATCTTTTCACGTGCCTGTTGCCGCTTGTATATTTTCTTTGGAGATATATCTGCTGAAATCCATACCCCCTTTCTTACTGGATGGGAGTTGTAGGCAACTGTGAGCACAGAGTGAAAGGAAGGCCCTTAAGCTTCTCTGCCAAATAATTCTGTAGAGTCAGCAGTGAGAGTCACTCAGAAGAAAAAAATGATAGTAACAATCTTTGTAATTTATGAAGTGCTTTTTAAAATATTCTGTTTCTGATAATAGCATCCCCAATATCCTGAGAGGTAATGATCATTCTCCCTTATTATATGCAAAAGAATAAACAGACTCTAGGGTAAAATTTTGCATTTTCAGATAGTGTTTTTTGGGAAATGCTCATGGCTTTCATTAGGTTACCAAAGGAATATCCCAAAAGAGTGCAGAACAGCTGTTCTGGAGCTTAACTTCTTCCATAAGATCACAGATGTGTGAGGAGTCAAACACACTCCACTGCTCTGTCTCCAGGGCTGTAGCTATGCAGTCAGTTTCCGTTCCTGGAGGGGCCGTGTCTCTTAATGGGGATGTACAGTCATGCATTACTGGACATTTAGAATGCTCGATCCCTGCCCATTAGTTGCCAGATATGATAAAGCCAGAGTAGGGTGTGTGTTACTGTTGTTTCCAGTTACTTTTTTCTTCTCTTGGCCTCACTGCACAGCTTGTAGGACCTTCGTTCTCTGACCAGTGATTGAACCTGGGCCCTGGTCATGAAAGCACAAAGTCCTACCCATTGGACCGCCATGGAATTCCCCTCCAGTTATTTTTTGATAATGCTTTATAATCATGTGTATATATTTAATATCAGTAACCTCAGATATGCAGATGACACCACCCTTATGGCAGAAAGTGAAGAAGAACTAAGCCTCTTGATGAAAGTGAAAGAGGAGAGTGAAAAAGTTGGCTTAAAGCTCAACATTCAGAAAACGAAGATCATGGCATCCGGTCCCATCACTTAATGGGAAATAGATGGGGAAACAGTGGAAACAGTGGCTGACTTTATTATGGGGGGCTCCAAAATCACTGCAGATGGTGACTGCAGCCATGAAATTAAAAGATGCTTATCCTTCGAATAAAAGTTATGACCAACCTAGACAGCAAATTAAAAAGCAGAGACATTACTTTGTCAACAAAGGTCCGTCTAGTCAAGGCTATGGTTTTTCCAGTGGTCATGTATGGATGTGAGAGTTGGACTAGAAAGAAAGCTGAGCACCGAAGAATTGATGCTTTTGAACTGTGGTGTTGGAGAAGACTCTTGAGAATCCCTTGGACTGCAAGGAGATCTAACCAGTCCATCCTAAAGGAGATCAGTCCTGGGTGTTCATTGGAAGGACAGATGCTGAAGCTGAAACTCCAATACTTTGGCCACCTGATGCAAAGAGCTGACTCATTTGAAAAGACCCTGATGCTGGGAAAGATTGAGGGCAGGAGGAGAAGGGGACGACAGAGGATGAGATGGCTGGACGGCATCACTGACTCAATGGACATGAGTTTGGGTAGACTCTGGCAGTTGGTGATGGACAGGAAGGCCTGGCATGCTGCGGATCATGAGGTCACAAAGAGTCAGTGACTGAATTGAGCTGAATTACAATTTAAAAATAATCTGCACATAGGAATTTCTAACAGCTCCTACCTCCGAGATTCTTGGATTGCTCCCCATTGTGAAATACTTGTTAACTAGAAAGCTATTGCTTGTTAACTACATCTCCTGTAGCATTTTCCACCTTGGCAAGTGCTTTGGCTTTTGTTGGTCTTTACAGTCACTTTAGGTGTTGAGTGGCTACTGTTTCTGTATGAAAGATAAGCACATAGAAGCAAGGAGTTTTCTGAGTTTGTTCAAGATGAGACAGGTGGAGCACAAGTTGGTTTTAATTTTCCTAAATCTCTAGCAGTGTTTCCAAGTTTTGTATAAATTTTTTTCTGAAGTGATTATTTTATTTTCTTATATTTTATTTTATTTTACTTTACAATATTGTATTGGTTTTGCCATACATCAGTATGAATCTGCCATGGGTGTACATGTGTTCCCCATCCTGAACCCCCCTCCCTCCTCCCTCCCCGTACCATCCCTCTGGCTCATCCCAGTGTACCAGCCCCAAGCATCCTGTATCCTGCACTGAACCTGGACTGATGATTAGTTTCTTATATGATATTATACTTGTTTCAATGCCATTCTCCCAAATCATCTCACCCTCGCCCTCTCCCACAGAGTCCAAAAGACTGTTCTATGTATCTGTGTCTCTTTTGCTGTCTCGCATACAGGGTTATTGTTACCCTCTTTCTAAATTCCATATATATGCATTAGTATACTGTATTGGTGTTTTTCTTTTTTTGCTCTTTATTTTTTTATTTATTTATTTTTTTACTTTACAATACTGTATTGGTTTTGCCATACATTGACATGAATCCGCCACAGGTGTACATGAGTTCCCAACCCTGAACCCCCCTCCCACCACCCTCCCCATATCATCTCTCTGGGTCATCCCAATGCACCAGTCCCAAGCATCCTGTATCCTGTATCAAACCTAGAATGGCGATTCATTTCTTACATGATAGTATACATGTTTCAATGCCATTCTCCCAAGTCATCCCACCCTCTCCCTCTCCCAGAGTCCAAAAGTCTGTTCTATACATCTGTGTCTCTTTTGCTATCTTGCACACAGGGTTATCATTACCATCTTTCTAAATTCCATATATATGTGTTAGTATACTGTATTGGTGTTTTTCTTTCTGGCTTACTTCACTCTGTATAATCAGCTCCAGTTTCATCCATCTCATTAGAACTGATTCAAATGTATTCTTTTTAATGGCTGAGTAATACTCCATTGTGTATATGTACCACAGCTTTCTTATCCATTCATCTGCTGATGGACATCTAGGTTGCTTCCGTGTCCTGGCTATTATAAACAGTGCTGTGATGAACATTGGGGTACATGTGTGTCTTTCAATTCTGGTTTCCTTGGTGTGTATGCACAGTAGTGGGATTGCTGGGTCATAAGGCAGTTCTATTTCCAGTTTTTTAAGGAATCTCCACACTGTTCTCCATAGTGACTATACTAGTTTGCATTCCCACCAACAGTGTAAGAGGGTTCCTTTTTCTCCACACCCTCTCCAGCATTTATTGCTTGTAGACTTTTGGATCACAGCCATTCTGAATGGTGTGAAATGGTACCTCATTGTGGTTTTTATTTGCATTTCTCTGATAATAAGTGATGTTGAGCATCTTTTCATGTGTTTGTTAGCCATCTGTATGCCTTCTTTGGAGAAATGTCTATTTAATCCTTGCCCATTTTTTGATTGGATCTTTTATTTTTCTGGAGTTGAGCTGCAGGAGTTGCTTGTATATTTTTGAGATTAGTTGTTTGTCAGTTGCTTCATTTGCAATTATTTTCTCCCATTCTGAAGGCTGTCTTTTCACCCTGCTTATAGTTTCCTTTGTTGTGCAGAAGCTTTTAATTAGGTTCTATTTGTTTTGCTTTGGTTTCCAATATTCTGGGAGGTGGGTCATAGAGGATCCTGCTGTGATTCATGTTGGAGAGTGTTTTGCCTATGTTCTCCTCTAGGAGTTTTATAGTTTCTGGTCTTACGTTTAGATCTTTAATCCCTTTTGAGTTTATTTTTGTGTATGGTGTTAGAAAGTGTTCTTGGTTCGTTCTTTTACTAGTGGTTGACCGGTTTTCCCAGCGCCACTTGTTAAGTGATTATTTTAAAAGGCTGCACCCTGGGCCTCCCTGTCCCCACAAGAGTTTGATTCCTAAGTCTGGGTAGAGCCTAAGAAGTTGCCTCTCAGACAAGCATCCTGAATTGTGATGTCCCAGTTGGTCCGAGGGCCACACACTGAGAAACGTTGATCTAGATGACAAAACGCTGACCATTTAAAAGCACAGAATCTGGTGTTCAGGTCTCATCCTAAGGTTGATGGGGAGCTCAGAGAGGCAGACGTGATGAGGTTGGTGTTTCAGAAGGATCGCTCTGGCTGTTGTGTGGAAAATGAAGTGGAGAGTCCTATGACGGAGGGAGGGAGACCAGCTGGCCACTTTCCAGTATAACAGTCAGTAACAGTGTTGAGCTGAAGAGGATGGGTTTCAAGAAAAATTAAAGGGATGGACCTGGCCCGGCTTGGTGATTTGTTAGGATGGGGACAGGTACGCATAGGCATAACTCATAGTTCTCTCCTGTATTTTAGGCTTTGGGCAAGTTGGAAGGACGATGGTGATTTACTGAGGTTGGGGGCAACGGGGGAAGGGATGGAGGGCATGTGGATGAAGGGCTGTTAGGAGTGCTTTGCACATAATCTCCAGTGACTTTGTGCGGTTGAGTTGTTTCCACTTCATCATCAGTTCCTTGGAGTTAGGATCTCATAGGAGCCCTACTGATGGCCCCACAGACCTGAGCATTTCCAAAAAAATTCTCTTTCCTTCATTTCACGGAGACAGGACATTTCTTTGTTTCTAGAGGCCTTCCTCCTCTTGCTGTAGGAAGAGGACTCAGTCAGAAATTAGCAGTGCTCTAATGGTAGAGAGACCAGATATTAGTGTCAGGATTCCATTTGTTAGCCAAGAAATGGGATAGCTGACTTGGGAGAGAGTGGGGCTAATAATTGTTTCTAATGTTGTCTCATCAAATAGAGTTTAGGAATGAAGTTACCTGACCCAACAGAAAGCCTTCATCATGAGGGTATGAGTGTTTTAGCATAACTTTATTCAAATCCTCCTTTTGTGAGAAGAATGATGACACCAGGGGAGGCGAATCATAGTTGGTGGAGCTAGGACTAGAACCGAGGATTCAGAGCTGTGTCTTGTGTCCCAGATCAGCCATTCATATTCCTAAAAGCTTCTGTCTTCAGATCATGTAAGCCCCAAGAGAACTTTGTTAGATGCCAAAGCATGTTCATACAAATAACACAACTGAACAATTTTGGTTCTTTGTTAAATCAAATTGACCAGTATTTTGGCTTATAGGTTGGCATGGCATACAGATCAACCCAAGTCTTTTGTGTAAAATGGGCATTTTGGTCCTAGAGAGCAGAGTTCTGGAAGTCAGCAGCTCCCAAGTCCTTCTTGAGGCCAGAGTTTCACTGCTCCTAATCAGATGTTTTTCATCATGGGTTTGTGATTGTGTATGTCAGTGTATACATAAGTGAAACCGCTCAGTCATGTCCGACTCTTTGCAACCCCATGGACAGTAGCCTACCAGACTCCCCTGTCCATGGGCTTTTCCAGGCAAGAATACTGGAGTGAGCTGCCATTCCCTTCTCCAGGGGATCTTCCCAACCCAGGGATCGAACCCTGGTCTCCTGCATTGCAGACAGACGCTTTACCATCTGAGCCACCAGGGAAGCCCCTGTGTATACTACTTTTAGGCGAAACTTTCAACACAATAGGCTATCTTGTTAAAAAAAGAAATTGTTCCCCCTGCTGCTACTCTAACATCACCAAACAAAAGAAACATAACCTTCAACCTCTGCAACATCAAGTTCTCAAGCTTTGGAACTGAAAGAGCATTTCAGGTGTTAACAAAAAATAATCCTTTGTAAGTAGGACTTGCTGAAGCCACGATTGTTTCAACCAGTTAGTGAAGCACTAACCAAGTCTTTGCTTAGGATTGAGTAACCAAGCCGTTTGTGGCTCCCCGAGCTTGCCATCTGTATTAATTAAAATATCTAGACCACGGATCTTTAGTAGCCAGAGACCATGATTATATTTGCATTTTTAACATGCATGTGCTCGTTATGTTGATTTTAAGTTGGACCAGATGGGGTCTGCCATACGGCTTTGGTCCTGCTTCATAAATACAGCACCCCTTGATGATCCAAGATGAAACAATGAGTAAAGGTGTAGCTAAAGTCGTTTTGCTCTCAGCTTTTCTAAGAGATGAGATCATGTTTTGTGTCCAAATAGCAACCACCACTGGTTTGGCAATGGGTGACGAGAGGTGTGGGAAGAGCCTGGTCACTGGAGATTTCAGTGCAGGACTCATTCCATTCACTCTGCACTGCCTGGTCTCTGGGCACAGGAAATCAGAATTCACTGTGCTCTTGTGTCCGTGGTGTTAGCTTGCTCTTCTGTGCAGTGCCCTGTTGTGCAAGCTTTCACAGTAATGTCCTGGTGAAAATGAACACACCATACAGCTGTTACCCACTGGGAAGCTTAACGTCGAATTGGGAGAGCCAGGAAATTGAGATGGAAAAGCTCTGTATTTGGTTGCCGCCAAGGTGTTGCTGTGTGGGCGGTTCCACATGCTGCATGCCAAATAATTACTGCTTCTTAAGACCCTTTTTTAATTTTAATATTTTTTAAGACAACTTTTAAAATTAGAGGCCCCACCCAGTGAAATGGGGATAAAATTTCACCCCAAAGTCTGGAAGTCTGACTGCTTAGGCTGAATGTGGGCAGCACAGAAAAATGTTGCGATGGGAACAACTGCTTTCTCTACCTGTTCCAGTGCCAGATTCTCTTTTTGATTCAGTTTAAAAATATATGGATTTTTATTTTAACTAGAATTTTTTTCCTCTGAGTTAGCACAGGATTATGAAAATGATACTTAACATATTAAATGGTACAGGTCCTGATACTTGATGTAATATAGAATTTATTTGAAATAGAGCAAAATATGATGTCATATTTTTGTAAGCAGCCTTCTTTACACCTTTTTATTCCTTGTTTTCATAAATAATTAACCTGCATTTTCCTCAGAATTCTTAAACCACCACTTTCAAAAGGAGTTTTTTTGATCTTAACAGTATAAATTTGATACAAATCCTTGTTGATAGTCCCTGTTTTTATTAAAGTTTTAGATATTTATTTTTAATTTCAAAACTGTACAAAACACAAAAAATACAAAGGGGTCTCCCCCCGCCCCCCACTGCTTTCTTTGGTTCCTGATACATTGTTGAGGTTGAAGCACAAACTTATGTGTCTGAATAGAAGTAGAGAACATTTCTGCATTCAAAATATACCCAATTGAAAATTGGAAATTATTAAGGAAATGACAGGCCTGAACTTTTAGAAGCATGAATGTTAAACCAAAAGTGCTGTAACCCCTATATATGTGTATTTCTGTACAGCTAGCAGTTTTGAAGAGTTTGATTTTTTTCTCCCCCTTCCTATAGCATTCTGAATGGTTGTGTTGGAGTTGCTGGAAGCTGCTAGAGGAGAAGGCAAGCCCATTAATCATTATGCCCCAGAAGAGAGGGGACAGAAGATAGTTCACTGGCAAATGTAAAGAAAAACGGAGACTTCTTTCACCGCCTTAGAGGCCGCGGCCCAGCTGTGTGCTGGTGCAGCCCCCTGGCCTTAGATGAAGGAGCCCCCTTTCTCTGCACAGTCCCTCCTGGCTCCATCAGCAGCGTTTAGGAAGCACCCCGTGGCCTGTTACTGATAAGAGCCCTCATTCTCCGTAGAGCTGTCTTCACCCCGGCTCTCTGGGTTTTCCACAGGGTCTCAGGCCCCTCAGGTTTATCGCCTGTACTCCTGCAGGTATCGGTTCTGTTTCTGTCATCTGCCCACTCTTTCTGCGTATCCTAGGATGATCTCATCCATTGGTACAACTTTTTTTCTCTTTTTTCTTTTCCTTCTGGTTTTTGGCAGGCCTTCCCCTAAAAGGAACAGGAAGTCCCCGAAGGTTAAGAATATGGCTCTGGAGCCAGACCACCCAATTGCACATCCAGCCTCACCCTTAGTGTCATGTGGCCCCCAGCCGCCCTTTCCTTTATTTTTCAAGCTACAAAATGGAGGTGATGGGCAGCCCCACCTTAGAAGGTTATTGAGATGATGAAGTCGGAAAATGCAACTGTCCCAGAAGTATAACCTACACTGAATAACAGTAAACATGGTCTCTTGCGGGCATTTTTCTTCTAAAATTCTGTTGTTTGCATTTCCCAGATTTATACTTCCACACATGCCTCTGACGTTTTTTGGTTTCTGCTTAACTTTTGTTTATAACTTGAGCTCATCTCACTCCAGGTTTCTCTCTCATGGTCAACAACCTCATCTCTTTCCCCTGAAGCATTTTCTTTTGTGGCAGATTCTCCTATTCTCCAAGGTGAGAATTCTTTTAGAAACTCTTGTTCCATTTTTAGATATGAATCACCACCCAAACTTTCCTTAAAAATCTCTTTTCTAGTTATCTGTCCACATCACTTATGATCCCCTTATTTAAGGTTTTGCCCAAGGCAGCGTAAGTTAAAATCCTGGTTAAAATCTCAGTTTTGGAATCTGGTTAAAATCTCAGTTTTGGAATCTGATGATACCTTGGTGTAGAGAGCGAAGCCTGGATCCCTCCTCACTGTGTGACTTTGGACTAGTAACTTAACCTCCGTGAGCTTCAGGTGCCTCTGGGAGATGAAGATGTTTTATTACTTTACAGGATTATTGTGAAACTCAAATGAAATACCGTCTCTGGAGTTCTTGGCAGAGTCCCCAGCCTGGAGGAAGTGTTCAGGCCTTCAGCTGTTTCTGCCACCCTCTGCCCTAACTGGTTTTCATCTCTCTGTCCCCCTTGCTGGTTCAGAATAATTTAGCAGAACCGCTGTTCCTTACTAGGGATTTTTTGAAAGACTCCGAAGTACTTACATTGGAAGGGGTTGGAGAGGTTTTTGAACCATTCACTTTGACCAAAATTAATGCTCCTTTTCATGAAGTGCCTATAGCACATGATGTTTAGTTTTTACCACCCTGTATGGCATGGTGTTGCTGAGTATTTCATTCTAAGATACGAACACGGCTCCCTAAGCCCTGCCAACTTGGAGTGCTGTGACTGAGACTTGAGCTCTGCCTATTCCAGTCCCAGACTTAAGATTTTTATCATCATAACATCTTGCTTCCACAACCTCCTGTAGTAAATAAAGCTGAATTAAATTCCTTGACATGTGTTTCTCAGCTGTTAGTTGAGCAGATATTTCTAGTGACTGGGAACCTGCTGTTTTGCAAGGTAGCCCATTTCATTGCTGAATAGTTGTGCAGGCTAAATACCTCTATGCTTTGTGCCAAAACCTGACCCCTCTATTTTCTCTCCACTATTTTCTTTTGTAAAAAATAGGCAGTCTAACTTCTTTTTACCTGGTGGTCCCTTAAACCGTTAAAGATTTGAATGTAACTGTTGCTTCTCCCATTGTTCTCCCCTCTTGCGCACACAGGGCGAATTGATCCATTCTGGCCCCTTTCATTTGGAAATGACCAGTAGCTACCCATGCTTTGCACACCATGCAGCCCAAAAGCTTTCCGTCCCAGCCTTACCCTTCTGGATTCAGATATGTCCAGCCCTCACTGAACAGGGCTACGTTTTCCTTAATCAGCTGTAGAGGTATAAAAAATAGGCAGTCTAACTTCTTTTTACCTGGTGGTCCTTTAAACCGTTAAAGATTTGAATGTAACTGTTGCTTCTCCCATTGTTCTCCCCTCTTGCGCACACAGGGCGAATTGATCCATTCTGGCCCCTTTCATTTGGAAATGACCAGTAGCTACCCATGCTTTGCACACCATGCAGCCCAAAAGCTTTCCGTCCCAGCCTTACCCTTCTGGATTCAGATATGTCCAGCCCTCACTGAACAGGGCTACGTTTTCCTTAATCAGCTGTAGAGGTATCAGAGGAGAACGTAGAAGTTCCTCTGCCACAAGTAGCGAGCCTGGCTTTGTCTCAAAGGTTGTTCGTTCTTGAATTCAGTATTTATAGAGGCCCTGTGTTAGCTCCCCAGGCCTCCTTATTGACCTTTTTCCTCCTCGGTCTTCTGCTTGTGTGCATGGCCAAGAGAAGGCCTTGTAGATGTGATTTCTTTCAGGTTCTCTGCTGTTGTCAGGAAGACAGTTGTGGCAATCACAAGGACATCAAAGACTTTTGCCTTAATGAAAAATTTTCGGAAATTATCTTGTTTGCTCATGAAAGTTGGCAACAGAAAAATTTAGAGCCTTAGAATAATTTAAAAGCAAATTGAAAGCTCATCCTCTCCTAAGTGTCAGAGTATTTTGTAATCAAGTTCCTGAGAGCAGCGCCATGCAGGCTCCCATGCAGTCTAGTGTGGTGTGAAGAGCAAGGTCAGGGCAGTGGGACCGCCTGGGCTTGAAGGCAGCTTTGCTGCCTCCTGTCAGTGAGACCTCTGTTTCCTCATCTGCTGCAGTAAGGTTAATAGTGGTTCCTATATCGGAGGGTTGCCATGAACATTAAGTGAGTCTGCAGAGTACTTTAGAACAATCTGGCTGGTGATGCATGCTCACAAAATGCTGTTACTATCTCTGTTTTATTGTTTGAGGCAATAGTTTTCATTTCCTTACCTAGAACAAGAAACAGTCATGACATAAACAGATGTTCTTCAGAAGGCAGGCTCCATCTTCAGAAGCTACTTTTAAGTTTACAGAAACACATAGCTAAACGTTTTTACTATTTCCTACTGTTAATGGAGACCTGCATGATCTGCCTTCACGTTTTTCATGGAATTTATAGTGTTCCCAGTCTCCTAAGAACTGTTGGAAATGCATTCTCAAGTTCTTTGTTAGGGTTGAAAGTGCTTTCTTCCCCAATGATTGCAGGGTCCCTGCTGCTTATAGTTAATCGAGCACCAAAGCGCGTGGTGACGGTATTCATCTGCGTTACCAGTGCACCCCCGTCCTGTAATGGGAGCATCAGCCCCCAGCGGGGCGTCCGCTTCCCAGCTCCACATTTCGGACAGGTCGGTCTCAATGTGGTGGCTTCCTGCTCTTTGAGGAGGGGACTGGCCAGGGAAAGCGATACTGTTTTGGATATAATGATCTGAGGATCCCCAAGACTACTTTAGTTAAAATCTAGGGAAAGTGGTAAATAACTGAACACATGTTCTGGTATTGTCGAGAGCAATCTTGGCTTACTATAGTTTTAGCAGTGGGTCTGGCAATTCAAAGACTCTGTTCATTTACTTCCAACTGAATACATACTGTGGTCATTTTTCACTACAGGATGTTTAACAGTTGGTTCCAGCCTTCCTCATAAAATTGGAGATGCTTGTACAGAGGACCCCTTTCTGTTCAATACATTGTAATTTCTTCACTCAATTGGTTTTATACAATTTCATATCACTGATGATACGTCTGTGGTTTATTGAGTGCCTACTATATCTAAAGCATTCTGCCCATGCCACAAGGAGGATGAGCAGGGCACAGCAAGGTGGGGGAAAGACGGGAGTGCAAGCAACTGATTATAACGTAGGATGGAATAAGACAAGTCGTATAATTGAGGGCCACTCAGGAGACCACGCGATCAGATCACTTATTTTCAGTTAGGAGGCCTGGTTATATTCACCTAAGTGGTGGCATTTGAGCCACCAAGTTGGAGGATTTCAGGAGCTAGAGAAGAAGGCTATGGTCTGCACCAGGCAGAGGAAAGAGTATGGACAAAGGCCTGGGTGTGTGGAAGGTCTGGCTGGGCTGGGCCTGGGTACTGGAGACCAGGCTGAGGGTAATGCCTTGTAGTATCTCAAGAGTCTTGCTTTGGAGACAGATCTTTATGATGAAAGGGTTCAGGCAAGCATGGTGGGAGTCAGGTTTGAGATGCTTAAAGGCAGCGTTGATGTGTGCAAGGGGCATGCAGAGATCAGAGAGAGCGTTAGACTGAAAAATTGGGCTCACGGTGGCCATTGAGCTGTGTTCTGAGGAGGACTCAAATGCGTGGTGTCAGGAATGAAAAGGAAAAGATGCATTTGAGGGAACTTTCAAAGGTCTAAGTGACTTAATTTAGTAACTGGTTTACTCTGAGGGAAGAAGCTTGAAGAATTGAAGATGACCAGTTTTCAGGGTAGATGACCAGGAGAACAAGATGCTAATAATGAAGTTTGGATCATAGGAGAGAGACTAGATTTGAGGGCTGGGTGGGAGACATCCAACAGCATGTTGAGTGATGCGGAATTTTATGGCCTTTACGAGATACCCCATGGGTAGATTCTCTAAGCTGTCGGGAATTCTGTTGCAGAAGATAAGAGTGAGAGACTTGGATCTGGGAATCCAGACTCATGAGAGGTCTTAAAAGAAGACCTAGGGAGGGGAGTTCTTTGCAGAAGATAGTTGATTCAGGACCCGAGGACAGAGGGCTGATTGGTGCCTTCCAATTAAGGAGTGAGTGGAAGAGGCACTAGAAAGGTTAGGTCCCAGGCAAGAGTTCCAGCAGGGACGGGCCTGGCCAGCACTGGCAGATGGTGTAACTGAGAAGAGGCTTTTCCATAGAATTAGAACTCTAGTTCTTATTGTTGTTTGGTCTTTAAAAAGGTTTTATTGTAGACACTTTCAAACTGCACACAAGTAGAGGTAAGGGAATAATGACCTGCCATGTTCTCACTCCAGCTTCTGTCATTTTCAGTATTTATTAACTCCTCAATATCATCTAATAAAGCTTATTAAACTTCAGACAATATAAGATCCTCAAAACCCTCATCCATGGTGCCTTTTCATTTCATCGAGATGAGATCTCACTCCAAGGGCCTGTTTGGGAAATGGGCAGAGTGTTGTGAGGAAGAGTCTCTGCAGAAGGAATGCACCTCCTATGTGGCACATGCTGGGTTCTGATGGGAGGCTGTATTTTACTGTGTGTGTACACTTATCTCCGAGAATATCAAAAGAGATCTTAAGACTGGACTCTCCATCCATAGATCATACGATTTAAAACATACATCCAGCAGCACTGCCACAGTTTGGCCATCTCTGACCCATATACCATCCAATTCCTAATTTTAGAGCATTGGTGCTCAGTTAGGACATAAGGCCCTCCCTGAAGACATTCTTGATTGTATGGCCTTGGAAAGGGGCTGCAGTATCTGGTGGAGAGAGGGGAGGAATGCACAGAAAAGCCTATATAACAAAGGTTTCACCCACCCCCGGACACCAATAATGTAGAGGAATAGCATCTTCTGGAGCAGAACCACCCATTTCAATCTGTTGTTACATCACGTGTTTGTGAACCAAGTTACCGTTATGAATTTTTCTCTCTTCTTTGGGGAGAGGTTAATGTCCTTTAGCTGGTTTTCCTTTGATCATTTGCATCACCTAAGCAAGGTTTGGCCAGATCGTTGCGTGTGTGCTGTGCTATGCTTAGTTGCTCAGTTGTGTTCAACTCCTTGTGACCCCATGGACTGTAGCCCTCCAGGCTCCTCTGTCCATGGGGATTCTCCAGGCAAGAATGCTACAGTGGATTGGCCCTGGCCTCCTCCAGGGGATCTTCCCAACCCAGGAACTGAACCCAGGTCTCGTGCATTGCAGGCAGATTCTTTACCATCTGAGCCACCAAGGAAGCCCTCTTTGAGTCTACCAAACCTCATTCTAGTTTTTATTTACCTCGTGTCTTTGGACTTGAACAGAAGTGATTTGGTTTCTTTGGGTAAGAGATTTAAGAGAGGGATGTACTTTTTCAAGACATATTCACCAGTCTGAGCAAAGTTTCCTCTTTGGAAGGAGATAATAACTTGGGGGTGCTATTGAACAAGTGTGGGGCTCAGTAATTGAAGATATAATGTCTGTTTCTTCACCCTGATTTGAAATTGAACTGAACATTATCAGTTCAGTTCAGTTCAGTTGCTCAGGCGTGTCTGACTCTTTGTGACCCCATGAGTCGCTGCACACCAGGCCTCCCTGTCCATCACCAACTCCCGGAGTTCACTCAGACTCATGTCCATTGAGTCGGTGATGCCATCCAGCCATCTCATCCTCTGTCATCCCCTTCTCCTCCTGCCCCCCATCCCTCCCAGCATCAGAGTCTTTTCCAATGAGTCAACTCTTCGCATGAGGTGGCCAAAGTACTGGAGTTTCAGCTTTAGCATCATTCCTTCCAAAGAAATCCCAGGGTTGATCTCCTTCAGAATGGACTGGTTGGATCTCCTTGCAGTCCAAGGGCTGTCTCTTATACACATCTTTTTCCTCCAGCCAGGCTTTCATAGTCTTAAAAGGGGGAATGTGAGTGGCTTGAAGCATCAAGTGAGACATCACACGTTTTCATTGCAAAAAAATTGTACCATGTGCTTTGGGGCTCTGTTGCACGGCCCAAGTGTCTCCTTGCATCAAGCGGCTGTAGCCTGGAGCAGGGTGGATGGTCACCACCCATACCTTGCAGGAATTTCGAGCTATGACTGGTTGGATCTCCTTGCAGTCCAAGGGACTCTCAAGAGTCTTCTCCAACACCACAGTTCAAAAGCATCCATTCTTCGGTGCTCAGCTTTCTTCACAGTCCAACTCTCACATCCATATATGTCATTTATAGTAACTGAGAAATGCAAATAATTTCACCTTTTTTTTTTCTTCCAAACTTTAAGCTTTTTATTTTGTATTGGGTTATAGCTAATTAACAATGTTGTGGTGTGTGCATTAGTTGCTCTGTCGCAACCTCGTGGACTGTATGTAGCCCATCCATGGAATTCTCCAGGCAAGAGTACTGGAGTGTGTTGCTGTTTCCTCCTCCAGGGGATCTTCCTGACCCAGGGATCGAACCCTGGTCTTCTGCATGCAAGCGGATTCTTTACCGTCTGAGCCACCAGGGAAGCCGGTGTTATGATAGTTTCAGGTGAACAGCAAAGGAATTCAGCCATACATATACATTCACCTTCTTTATTTGTAGGAAATACAGCTGGAACATGCAAAGCAAGCCTTTGTTCAGAGGGACAACGCCAGGACTGGGAAAGTCACAGCCATTGATTTCCGGGACATCATGGTCACGATTCGGCCTCACGTCTTGACACCTTTTGTAGAAGAATGTCTAGTGGCAGTAAGTAGGGGGCGTTGTTTTTTAATTTTTGATGAAGTATACTTTAATTTACAACGTTGTCCTCATTTCAGGTATACAGCCGAGGTAATCAGCTCTACATATTTGTGTATCAACTCTTTTTAAGAATCTATTCCCATAGAGGTGATTATAGAATATTGAGTAGTGTTCCCTATGGTGTGCAGTAGGTCTTTATTATCTCTTTTATGTATAGTAGTTGTCTATATCAATTCCAATCTCCCAGTTTGTGTCTCCCCCCAAGTTGTAAATTGCCCTAGTGAAATAATTTATTCTATCTGGCATAAGCTCAGTAGACAAGGAATTGTAAGAACAAGTCTTATAAATTATGTAGAGTTTCTTTCTGTTTAACCACTGACATTTTCTTCTTTGCTCAATGCTATTGCATCCATTACCAAAGTTACAGGAAGTGCTTTGTCAGTGTTAGTGGGTATCTTAATTTGTTACCTGGATAGTATGAAATATCTTAAAGAAATGTATTAACTAGGCTTTTTTTAAGAAAGGAAAACAGCGATATAATTGCATATTAGTTTGCTTTATATTTTGAGATATGTCAAATGCTTGTCTTCACTTTTACAAGTTCTCCAAGAAAAGATATTAAAAAAAAAAAAAGTATGCATAGATACATTTGAGGAGTCGGCAGAATAGCAACTCTAAGCCTTGGATTCTGTCATTCATGCACCCTGAGTGTTGAGGCGACAGTGGCCCATGTGGTGGGCAGGTCTCTGCTGTCCTCTGTTGTGGAGCTCTCATGGGCCCTGAGGGTGTCCTGGAACATTCCATGGCGGGGGTCCCAAGCCTTGATCACGGAGCTTAAGAATCATCAGGGATTGTTATTAAAAGTGCATATTCTGAGGTCTTTTCTAGGCCTCCTGATCCGCCATCCACAGTGGTGATCTGATTTCTTTTCCTTTAAATTTTCTAAACTTTATTTAGTTGCTCATTTTTGCCTGCGCTGGGTCTTCGTTGCTGTGCATGAGTTTCCTCCAGTTGCTGTGAGCGGGGCCGCTCCCTGGTTGCGGTGGCGTCTCGTGTGGAGCACAGGCTTCGGGCACTTGAGCTCAGTAGCTGTGGCCCCGGGGCGTAGTTGCCGCGTGGCACAGGCGATCTGCCCGGACCAGGGACTGAACCTGTGGCGCCTGCATCGGCAGGCTGATTCTTAACCACTGGGACACCAGGGAGGTCCTCGTACCTAATTCCCAAAGCTTCTTGGATAATTGTGATGATCCCCTAGATCTGAGACCCATATGCAGTGCTAACTCTTCTTGTGTTAATCTCAGGGAGAGGACTTTTTGAGTGTTTCACCATCATCTGAGTTTCCCATAATGCTTACCTTAAGTGAGAACTCAGAGTAGCTTTTCATTTTTCCTCTTTATTTCCACTGGTCCCTCTTTTTGAAGATAATGGTGTTCTAATAAGGCCTTCCCACTCTGGCACGCTAGCTCCTTTTCTCGGTCCTTCCTTTCCCTAGCCCAATCTAAACTCTCATGTCAGCTATTTCAAACGTTTACGAAGTGAAGATTTATGTGGTTGTTACCTTATAAAGAAGTGCTTTCCTAATAAAAATATTTTGCCTTGTTAGGGAAGGATAGAATTTGAAACCCCAAACTGAAGTTCCATTTATAATGGACATGCTTTCTGTTTCCCTTATCCCGTGAAGAAATATGGTTTCTTACAAATTCTGATTATCAAGAGTCCTGGCCAGTCTTAACCCCCATCAAAGCATATGACATCTCATAATTTTATCATAATGTGCTTGTTTGCTGGAAACCTACCAATACAAAGTATGTACTTAAATTATTATTTATTACTACTCATAAGTAACATGACAAATCATGATATTAATGTTAGATTAACCACTTCTCATAGCATGTTGTATTGGTATAATACTTCTGCAAGCATAAGTATACACATGTGGGCCTGTGTATAATACAGTTTTGCATGTCTAAGCTTTTAAGAATTGCTCATTAGATGAAATAAACAAACTTATAAAACATTTCCAATGGAAATTTGAACTCTGTAAATTACTACTGGTCCTGTTGTTATAATCCTACATGTGTATTTATTTAGTTTTCTAGGACCTGTGTGTGGAGTGTACAAGTTCTGGTCATGATTAGTTGCAGTTACTTCTAAAAATCATTTATAGCTTTTTTTTTTTCTTTTAATGTGAAAGAAAAATACTTCTGGCCACTTTTTGCTATACATGCTTTTTTGATTACTTCCAAAACTAGCATTTGATATATGTACTTCTGAATCTTCTTCATTCTATAAATCCTTTGTTTATTTTTCTTCTCCCCCCTCTCTTATTTTCAACTTACTTGAGGCTGCTGGAGGTACCACATCCCATCAAGTTAGTTTCTCCTATTTTAATGGATTTAACTCGCTCCTGAACAACATGGAACTCATTAGAAAGATCTACAGCACTCTGGCTGGCAGCAGGAAAGATGTAGAGGTGACTAAGGGTGAGTGCGACTAAATCTGAATTCTTGCCTGCAAGTATCTTGGTAAAGTATTATGAGAGGGAAGAAGACAACCAAAAGTTGATGTTACAGAGTTTTCTATCCCTACTTTTTTATCTCATTGGCCATTTGGTACTTGTGTGTTCTCCACTCTTTGAAACAAGAAATGAAACAGTTTTCAGCACACTTTAAATAAATCCAAGGCTTTCTTTGCATGAGGGAACCGTGAAGTGTCTTGGGAGTGTGCTGCGTCTCTTCAGTCGTGTCCCACTGTGTAATGCTGTGGGCCGCAGCCCACCAGGCTCCTCTGTCCATGGGATTCTCCAGGCAGCATACCGGAGTGGGTTGCTGTTTCCTCCTCCAGGGGATCCTTCCTACCCAGGGATCAAACCCATGTCTCCTAAGTCTGCCTGCATTGGTAAGCAGGTTCTTTATCACTAGTGCCATCTGGGAAGCCCCCAAAGTTTCTGAAATATTTTCAAATCTTAATAAAACCTAAACTAAACTGACATTCTCTAGAATGACCTTCTAAAGTACACAAGGAATTCTTAAACTTATACTGCTGACAGTGTGTGTTGATCGACAATCTTTGATCAAGATATCAGCATTTTAATGGGATTTTTTTTTTTTTTTAAAAACAAGAATTCCCTTTGGAATTCCACAGCTTCATTAATATTATATCCTGGGACCTATGTGTATGGAATTTCATATCTCCTTCCTGGTTCTCCTAGACTTAACAATTTGAATGGCTTCCTGTGTCATTTATTCGAAGCCTTCAGGTGACACCAACCTTTTAAAGTCACTATTAAAGCAAGCATTCTGCACACTCTTTCCAGATGAATGAAAGAACTGCAAAAATCCCTACCCTATTTGGATTGACTTGAATTCTGTGACTGTTAATAATAAAGTTTGGTGATGTTCGCTCATTCCAGTGCCTTGAGTTAATGCTGCGTTTAGTGGCTATTCCTTCTTGAATCTTTCCCTTTTAACTCTTTTTCCATACAGAGGAGTTTGTTCTGGCAGCTCAGAAATTTGGTCAGGTTACACCCATGGAAGTTGACATCTTGTTTCAGTTAGCAGATTTGTATGAGCCACGGGGGTAAGTTGGCCTTTTTTTCTTTTAATTAGCTTAATAAAGGGAGGTTAGGAGGTGGGAGTAGGGGGAGGGCAGCAAGCCTGGAGAAAAAGAAACCAAATTAAAGGTGACTCTGAAATGTGGGAAACGAGAAAAGGAACATTTTAAAATTCCATACCTTAAATTTTAATTTGTGTTTTGCTGTTGCTTACCTTTGCCTTTTGTTCTAGACGCATGACCTTGGCCGACATCGAACGGATTGCTCCTCTGGAGGAGGGGATCTGCCCTTCAACTTGGCTGAAGCCCAGAGGCAGGTGGGCAGAAGGGTCACACATGCTTCCTGGTGTTGCCTTGATAAGGCCCCACAACCCCTTTTCACTTGCAGTTGCTTTTTCGGCACTGGTTCCTGACCTACTGTTTCTCTGTTTTGCGCCAAAAAAGAAAACCAGACCATTTCAAAAGGTTGGAAAGAGTACTTAGAAATGTTCTAAGTAACAGATAACTGGCATTTGCTCTCTTCTGCGGAAGATGGGATGATTTCTTAGCTGCATGGGAAGCCTCACCCTCCCCAAAGAAGAGGAAGATCTCTCTCTCCTCCTTCATGCTGGCAGCGCTGGGGCCACAGCCCCCTTTGGGTGTCAGTCCCAGCATCATGTCGAGACAGGAGGGCCGGCTCTGCCTCGCAGAGAGGCGCTCCGTCAGGGCACCGCCTGACTGCCATGCCTGCCGTTTTTCTGAATATCAAAATGAGATAATTTTGTTTAGTCTGGAGTCATAGTTTGAAGGCTTTTAGACCTATTTTCTTTGTGAAGGGATTCATAAGTTATGTGGAAACAATCTGAGGAATGCTAAATTTTATTTTATGGTTAACAGAAACCAATCTCTTGAAGTTGTGGGAGTCAGAAACCTAAGGCTTGGGACCTCCTTACGCTTAGCTCTTGCTCGACTTTCCGTAGATCGGGATTAGAGAATAAAAGCCTTCAGAGCGTCTGTTGTGCTTCCATGATGTTTGTAAAATAAATCCCCTCACAGACGAGCGTCGTCGTTTCAGAAAAATACCTCCTTTAAGGCAAAGCCATCTCTGAATCCTGTGAGACTTAACAGTTTTTGGCTGGGAGCTCCGGGTCTGTACTGAGACGCCAGTGTGACCACAATGGGTTGATGCGGGCTGCATTTTTAGGACGGGCAGGCCTGGAGCCAGGACGCCCTCCTTTCAGCTCTTTCCCACCCGATGGCAGCGGCGGGTTCTGTGTGCAGCGTGGTGGGCGTGCGCGCAGCAAACCCTCTCTAGGCACCTCTGGAAACCAGCTGGTCGCTGTTAAAAGAGGAAGCCAATTTCCCCGAGTGCAAGAGAGAGGAGCGTGGAATCACATGGAGAGGGGGACACAGCCCCGCTCTCCCCTCCCTATGATTTTTTAAACACCACTTACCAGATGATTATCTCTTTGCCTTTGTGCTACTAGCTCCTGTAGAAATTGGAGGATTAAGAAAAAGCAGAGAATTAAAAAAAAAGATTCCCCCTGTTCTTCTGTGACAGTGGTACCCCACAATTTCTCCTCTATGCCCTCTGCAGCTTTAGCAAGTTTCTGATGGTGGGTGCTTACTGATCCTGTCCATGAAAGGGTCGGATAAGATTGATGAGGTTTACAGCAGGAAATGACTGGCTGCTGCTTGGAGGTTCAGAGCAATTCACTGGGGCCTTGCCTGGAATATTCTTTACTTATGTGAACCCTGGTGGGCCTGACAACATTGGCAGACTCAAGCAACAGAGGTCACCCGCCTGCCAGGCTAGGGAGCTAACTCTTCTCCTCAAGAGAGAGGAGTGTGGGAAGAGGAATCTTTCTAGTATTCGTTTTGTGAGGATGCCACATTTCTAGCTTCAGAAAAGTTATCTGAAAGTCTGGGGTTTTGTTTGTCTTTAGATGAATTTATGATAGTGGTAGGTATCAACCCATTGTTTTCAAAGTATTTTCACTCATTGTTTTGATGCCAGAACCTTTTTTCATATTGCCAGTTTATATCTGGGTACATAAAGCAGTGCCTTTCTTACTGATGCAGCTGTCAAAATGAAGTTACTGTGCGTAATAGATATAGATGGAAGGCATCCATCTATATGGGGATACCCTTGGAAGCACCCCATGGAATTTGCAGAAGAAATGTTTTACTTTCTTAAAAATGCATATTTCTGCATAAAGCTATTTTCAGTTCACTTTGAAGGAGATTCCAAATTATCCGATTGTGTTAGAATTGCTCCACTGACAGTAACTAAAATTCAGTGGGTTGATAGTTGGGGTGGGTAATTATTTTCATTGTTCACCAATCTTATTATCATGGCTTATGAAAAAACAAATTTTATTGAATGTATTTATACACTCAACAGGTATTTATTAAGCACTAACTATATGCCACCCTCATGTGACAGCTCTGTGTGACATAAAATTACTGTTTTATTTATGTAGACAGAGGAGTAAAATACTCTGAAACGTTCTGACATCGAAAACACCGTAAGAATAGTAGGTCAAAAGAACACTAATAGTAATACAACAACTGACTGGCCTGAAGTATGAATTTAGAAGAGATGGACAAAAAAGAGAAAATATCAGATCACCTGTAATATAACCACTTAGTTGTAGCCACTATAAACAATTGAGTATCTCTGGGTGATGTGATAGCCAAAACACTAGTGTTATTTTTATATGCATATACATACCAAAATAATTTTAATGAAAAGCACAGCATATTCACACACAGTCTTCAACACTGGTTTTAAAAAGATAATCATGAAACATTGCAAACAGTTTAAAAGGTAGAGAGAAATAGATAATAAATACCTGTCTATGCACCATATTGTTTTTTAGCCTGTTTTTTCTTTATAATACTGTATGCACACTTTTTCTGAACATCAAATATTTTTCTCAGTATTGTTTTTTAATGGCATGCAATTTTGTTTTAGAACTATAGCATTATTTTTAACCAGTCCTCCGTTATTGGACCTTTGGGTATTCTCAGAGGTTTTGCTCTTAAAATGGTACTGCTTTTTTTTTTTTTAAACAGTACTGCTTTTTATTAGTATTGTAGCTGGATCCTTGTTTATATAAATGATTATTTTCTAGCCTAACTTTTTAGAAGTAGAATTGCAGGGTCAATTTAAGCATCTGTACATTTTAAGCGTTCAGTGTGTATTGCCAAATTTCCCTTCAGTTTATATTTGATTAAATGGCAGATTTGAGAAGCCCTGTTTTTTGTCATCTTCTGCCAGGTTGGGCATTGCCATTAAAAACAGACAAAACTCCCCAAACCTACCAGTTGGACAGTTTGTTGAAGAATGATGTCTCATTAATGGTTTCAATTTATATCTCTTTGATCACTAATGAGAATTGAACATTTGAAGATGAGTTCATATTCATAACATTTTGGGGGACACAGTAGTGTCTTTCATTATACTGAAACTTGATTTTAAAAATTGACGGCAATAATTACTTTTTATTAATAAGAATTTACAAAAATGTAACCATACCTTCTTCCTCTTTGACATTTTAGCTGTATCATGAGTTTAAGAACGCAGTTGTAATTTAAAAATAAAATAACGTGCTCTTTTTTGTTTCTATTTCCTTTACGTCTCCTGTCTTCCCACTCTGCAATTCCTGTGTACGCAAAGAAGAAGGCATCAGTTGATTCATCTCGACCAGTTCTCCTGCAAATTGCAGAGTCAGCCTACAGGTTTGGTCTCGGTTCTATTGCTGGAGGTGAGTCATGGATGAGGGCAGAATGTTCGTTGTTATTATTCCTGTTTTTCCTCTGATTTTTTCTACTTTGAAGTATCGAAGGAAACAACCTTCTCTGGTCTTTTCCCAAGCTAGTTACCAAATCTGTATCTATGTGATGAGATAACAGCAGAGGGAAGTTTTTCTTCGTACCTGCATTTGATCGGGGACTTGGAAGTGACTTTCTTCTCACATCTGTCTGCAGATGGGCTTCTAGACAGTGGTTAGTAATGAGGCTAGGCTGTAGTGATCTGCTTTTTAAAACTTGAACTCAGCGGTATCCTTTTATCAGGAGACTCTTGAGTGAAAGCCACTGAGGTTTATGAAGGGCGTAGAAAGTTCATTTTAAAATTTACATGTGCACAATTTCTTTATTTCATCAATCTTATCTTTGACTTTAACCACCTCCTTCTTTCCTGTGACCTTAATTTCTTCTGAATTATTGGTATTATTTGATTGCAGCTGTCGGAGCCACTGCGGTGTATCCTATCGATCTGGTAAAAACTCGAATGCAGAACCAACGATCGACCGGCTCTTTCGTAGGAGAACTTATGTATAAAAACAGCTTTGACTGTTTTAAGAAAGTGCTGCGCTATGAAGGCTTTTTGGATTGTATAGAGGTTAGTGCCATGTGCTAAATTCATGAAAGGTGAAATAGTAGTCGGAGGTTTGGTTTTTCCATCTGAATGCCTGAAATGTATTAGAGAGACTGTGTTAAAATGGAAATACAGCAGATTCTCAATTATCCATGCTGATGGGTATAGGCTGGAGGCTCTAGGGCATGGCGAATCAAAACAGCCCATAATCTGAAAGCCATTTATATTGCTGTGCAGTATGTTTTATTTCTTAAAAATAATTATTTTTATAAACATGTCCAGTAAGTTTTTAAAAGACTCCTATTGTTTGTGTTCTCGAAATAACTCTACTCACCAGTTAACAGGGAAAAGCAGCTGGGGGATAGGACAGAACTTAATTGGGACAATGATTCTCCTTGAATATTCCACAAAATCATCCATTAAGCCTCTAACCAGGGGTTCAGTGCAGCCCTCCTTCTTTCACTGTCTTTTTTTTTTTTTTTTTAATTTTGAAATTAAAATTTTTCCTTATAGAGTGTAGGCTCTCTAGTTGCAGCATTCAGGCTTAGCTGCCCTGAAGCATGTGGGATCTTAGTTCCCTGACCAGGGATCGAACCTGCGTCCCCTACATTGGAAGGTGGGTTCTTAACCATTGGACTTGCCGTGTGTGCGTGCTCAGTCACTTCAGTCGTGTGTCCTACTCTTTGCCACCCCATGGACTGTAGCCTACCAGTCTCATCTGTCCATGGGGTTCTCCAAACAGGAACGCGGCAATGGGTTGTCATGCCCTTCTCCACGGGAGCCTCCCAACTCAGGGATCAAACCTGCTTTTTCGTCTCCTGCTTCAGCAGGCAGGTTGTTTACCACTAGCGCCACCTGGGAAGTGCCACCTCCCTACCTCAAGTATTTATTTCTTCGCTTGACTGCTCCTGGTCTTAGTTGTGGCATGTGGGGTCCAACTTGGACCCCCCTGCACTGGGACCCCGGAGTCTTAGCCCCTGGACTATCATTCACTGTGTTTTCCTGAGTTAAAGCTGCCCCTTTCCCTTCCCAGACTCTGAACCCAGGGGAGTTGATTCACATGCCACTCTAGCCAGGGACTCCTCCTCTATCCAGCTGTTCGTTTCATCATCTAAGGCCCATTTAAGCAACAAGAAAAGTAACAAGAAGTATGTGATCAAAAGGATCATCACAAAGGATCCCACAGACACTGACTGCCTGACCACTGGCCATGACTTAACTTCCCAGCTCCTCCCCCTGGGATTGCTTTGCATGAAGAGAATAGAAGTAAAGGTATTTGCCTCAGCTAAAATCCAGCGTTATGAGACAGTTCCAGCTGAGCCACGTTGCCGTTTGGCAGATGCAAGGTGGGGGGGGGGTCCCGGGGGTCCCTCTCCCTCCCTTACCCTTACCCAACCAGTACTTGCTCTCAAGAAGAAAATGGTATTTAATACTTTCAGGGACAGACCCAGAAACTGGCAGCCATGTAAGCCTGTGCTGCTAGGCCTCTTCTGCCATCTGCTGACTTCAGTCTTCTTCTTAAGCACCCAAGTTAAAAAAAAAAAAAATCAACAACAAAGACCCCTCTTAAAATCTTGCACCTTAGAAATGAGGGGGTTTCAAACTCCAGAGAAGCTCCGTTTTGCAGGTTCTTTGGTGCAGGTAGATAACCTCCATCAAAGGCCTTTTGATCTTTCTCTGCCCTCTTTCCCTCACCCCCTGCCTCTTCTCACAATTGGGAAGGTCTTTGACCCCAGGTGATTGATGATGACCCCTGCAGGGTCACTGCCTTCCATCTGAAATACTTCTCCCTCCTAGTGACAACAAGCCTTGCAAATGAAAAGTCCCCCCAAGTAGTACAAGGTTAATGTCGCAGTTCCTGCTTTGCACTGAGTGATTCAAGCAAAGGCGACCACCTTACCTGTTCACGTGGGTTGTTTTCTGCAGGGACAGTTTTGAACCTCAAGCTGGACAACAGTAGTCTCTGGGCCCTTGGTATTGGGTTAAACATCAAGGGTGCCTTAGAATTGTAAGAAAATAACTTCTGTCCTGTGAATGCCCCCAATGTGTTGACTGGTTCATTTGAATTTTGAGTCCCTTCTCTTTCCTCTTTGACCACACCTGGTGGCTCCTGATTCTTGGTAGCACCTGGAATTCCTTCCTTGACCTGTCCTTTTGACCCCATGGACAAAACAGCTTGAAGTGTACCTGAGTTCTGAGCTGCCCTGGGCCGTCCCATAAACCTCACGCTGTTTCAGTTACAGCGGAGAGACTGGAGGAACGAGTTTTAACTCCTCAGGGAAGGGGGTTGTGTCCGCCTACTAGACAGACATGGAGACTCCCTTTGAACACCAAAGAGGCGACTCCTCTAGTCGTTTTTCTGGTTAGAAAGGGCCATTTATCTAACCTGTGTGGGATGTCTGATCCCTAAGGGGTTCTCTTGTCAGAAGTGATGAGTAGAGTGTGAATATGAGATGAGGAGTGCTGGGAGTCACCTACGTTCATTTCTCCCTGACTTCTTATCTCTTCTGGTTGATAATTTTAGAACAAAAGATGTGCTGTAAAACTTTTTAAGTTTCTGTTTTGTAATTTGGATCTTGAGAGCAAAGAGGTGATTGGCAGCGTTTTTGAAAAAGTGTTTATAATCTTCATAAATGAATTATTCCTATTCTTGATTGGCTGGGGACTAATTCCCTTTTGTGCCTTGCACATAATCATTGATTAATAATTATATGTAACTGCATATTTGTAAATGCTTATCATTGAATAAGAGAAGGATCAGATGAAAATGGGAAACTATCATTACCAGCAAAAAAAAATGATAATAGAAACAGAAAAACCCCAACTATTTCTGAGAATCCGTATTCTAACTTTTGTATACAAAATCAAGCTATAATCACCCACATGTGATTCTTTAACTATAAATTTCTTATTCAATGTAATTTTATTGTTTAAAAATTTAATATTCCAGGGGAAAATAGTTAAATTTTAATTTTGAGAATTTAGAAATGCTGCTGTGCACACTCTACCTAGCAATACTTGAAAAGATGGCAGAGTACATCTCTAATTTATAATCATGTTTCAAAATATTGAGCTATTTTTTCCTATTGTGGAATTTTGCTTAACGTGTAATTTTTCTGCATCAGGACATATATAATTGCTAATATTTCCTGAGGAGGATAATTTGGGGATATTGCATAAGTAAGTTCTTTTCCCTGTTTTAAAATTACTTTGTGTATATTTGGAGAAAAAGTATATGGCATCTCTCTCTTTTTCCTTCTACCAGTGAGAACACAGGATTCTAAAGGGAGCTGTTTTGTGTTTAGAAGTAGTTCTCATGGAACTCCACGAGTGATTGTTATTGTTAAAGAACGCTTTCAGCACGAGCTGTTTTCCCCCGTCCTTTCCTCTGGCAATTGCCAGCATCGCTCGTGGTCCTGGAAGTTCCCTGATCATAATCAGGGAGGCTATGGATAAAGTAGCTCTGGGGACTGTTCGTGTTGTCGTCCATGGATGCTGAGTCCAAGGGCTTCTAGTGTTGTGACTTGGTGAGGTCCGCTCCCAATATTTCCGTGCACTTCCCAACTTCTTTGTCCATCAGAGCCTCTTAACTTTGGGGGTAAGTTTGGTGGTTAGAAAAGATCCCCTTAGAAATCCTATGAGACTGACCCTGCAGCCATTCTCTGTAATACAGACCACTTTACTTTTCTTTACAGGAAAATTAATTGATTTTTCTAGGCCCGTAGTTTCTGAAATTCAGGCCCCCTAAGGCTAAGTGTATCTGTATCACAGGAAATAACACCCAAGATAATCCAAATCTCCCTGAAGTCACTTGTACAAGTCTTCCTGTTTCCTCTCCAGTCTCCAGATTGATTTAATGCACCGAGGTGTTTAAAATCCTTAATGAATTACCTGACAGCTCATTTGATTTGAATGAACCGCATGGCCAGATGAATCAGTTATTGGCTGGCTGTAGACTTGGCTTATTAAGGAGAAACGATTGATTGGGTGATCATCCGTAATTAAATGCTCTTAACGTTCCAGTTCAGTTCAGTCGCTAAGTCATGTCCGACTCTTTGCGACCCCATGAATTGCAACAGATAACTAATTTCTGCCTAAAATTTTTGTCACACTCTCCTCCCTCAGATGCTTCAAGTAATGAGATGAGTACCCTTAGAAATTGGAAAATGTTTTGAGTAGGGGAAGACCATGGGGAAAAGGATGGATTCAGGAAAAATACTTCTTAAAGGAAGGTTTTAGTTTTTACTTCTGCTTTTGCCGGAGAAAAGAGGAAAATCTGCCAGAAAAGGAAATTAGATAATTTTATGATTTAAACTTAATTTGGAGTACTACTTAGTCTTTGAGGCAATTAGCAAAAAAAAAAAAAAAAAAGGATTTTTTTAATCAGCGCATGGACCAGGCTTGCAGAGTTTTAAATGGATCTGTTTCAGGTTGTGTGTGTGCTGCAAAAGCAGTCATCCTCCATCCTGGGATGTTCTCAAGGTGACATCTAGAGGGTGTTATGGTGATATTTCAGGAAGTGTTTGATATGTTTGCGTTCTAGAAGGAGGTGTTGTTGGGCAGCTAGTTTAAGCTAGGTCTCCTGGATATGGCTCGTGGTTCTATAGAGGGGAGGCTCCAAATTATGTGGACCCACAGTGAGATCCCTTTTTAATCCTTGTGGATACAAATAAGTCCAAAAATCCTATCACCAAAATAAAGCAGTTGGAGGTCCTGCAAGAAGGCAGGCGTCTTGGCACAAAGCACAGGGAAGCTGTGGACTGGACTTGTAGTGTCCATCCATGTCCACCAGCACTTCTCACGAGTGCACAATGGTTTGTTTTGCTCCTCATTTTCTTGGCCAGTTTCTGCACGTTTTCGTTCAGGGCGATAAGTTGTGACTAGATCAAAAAGCAGATATTTGGCTGTAGGAGATCAAACAAAAATGAACAGAAAGCTTGGACCGTTCCTGAGCTGGGTAATCAAATCTCCAGAAGTCTACCGTGAGCACAGAGCTTTCAAAGGGGACGCAGGTAATGGCAACTCGCCACTGGGGTGGATGGGAGTGGATCGTCAGAGGCTGGAGAGGACCTGATGGAGAACAGTGAGGAGCTTAGAAAATTGGGAAAGAGGAAACTAGCAGAGCCTGGAGAAGAGAAGATTAATTAGTGAACAAACTAGTTCCAGGCCTCAAGGATGATCATTTATAACTAGCTACTGCTCAGATGGTAAAGAATCTGCCTGCAATGCAGGAAACCCAGGTTCGATCCTTGGGTTGGAAAGATCTCCTGGAGAAGGGAATGGCTACCCACTCCAGTATTCTTGCCTAAAGAATTCTGTCGTCAGAGAAGCCTGGCAGGCTACAGTCCATG
Source organism: Aepyceros melampus (assembly GCA_006408695.1). Lineage (NCBI taxonomy): Eukaryota > Metazoa > Chordata > Mammalia > Artiodactyla > Bovidae > Aepyceros > Aepyceros melampus. Next base: position 148,963 of record SJXQ01007285.1, read on the forward strand.
GGGTCGTTAAGAGTCAGACAAGACTGAGCAACTAACACTTTCTACTTTTCATTGCCATTGCTGGGGCTGAAACAAGGACAACAGACAAAATCTCAGCACCCAGGAAGTTTAGATAGAAGAAAAGATAACCAGGATCCCGAAAGTTGCTATATACCAGAGTGAAAAACTCAAGGAGGAAAGGTACGGTTCTTCTTCCCAATGATCTCCTAGGAAGTTCCCAGGGAGGACTCACAGGAACCATGCTTTTTCTAGACCATGACAATATCATCCCTCTGTGCTTTAACACTCAGTCTCCCAAAGCCATCCCGAGCCATGGCTAAAATAGCAGATGATTCTTGACATTTTGAACAAAAGCATCTAACCCAGATAAGCAAGCATTTAAATCTTAATATCTGCCATGCCCCCTGCTCCACCATACACTTACCTTGGGGTGACACCCTGAGAGCCGGTGGAAAGCTGGATTGCAAGAAGGGCCATGAAAGGGGACAGTGTAGTTGGTGGGGGTTGGGGGGGTGCCTCATGCCTGGGGGCTGTGTGAATCAAAAACAGACAGACACAGGGGAAGGGAGGAGGGAAGAAAGCTTGAACAAGTGAAGAGAGAAGGCCATGGAAATAGGAGCAGGAATAAAAGCCGTGAGGAAGGGTGTACAGGGCGCTGATAGCTCCAGAATAAAGGTTAATCTGATGTTGAAAGCAAGGCAGGCTCTCCGGGAAGATGGGAGCAAGTAGAGGGACCTCCGTGCAGAGGTCAGGAGGCTAAGAATTTAACCTCGGAGGGGTCGCCTCGGGTTGAAATTAGATAACAGAAGGGCACTGGATGTGGCTCTGGCCACAGCAATAGGAGTATTTTCTGCATTAACACCGTCTACCGGCCCTGCAGCCTATCTCTGCCCTGCCTGCCTTCCACCCTACCTTACATGCTCTAAGCTCCCTTTCTCCAGGTTGGGCCGGTCACTCTGGAACTTGTTTTTTGTCCGAGCTGATACAGAAGTGATGTGATGAGATTTCTCCCTTATCGTGGCCCTATATCATCTGTGCTCCTCCGTGTCTTGTCCAGAGTGATCTGTTGGGACACCCGCCGTGTGACGGTTATAGTGGTGGGACTGTCAGTCCAGCCCCTGACCCATTGCTTTCTCTGAGCCTCGTTCCCCAGCTGGGCCCTGATTCCCACTTGTTCACCAGGCTGTAACCTGAAGTTTGCCTCTGCCGGCCAGTGCCTTCTCCCTTCTGTGCGGTGGGAAAGGGCCCAGCCGTGCAGCCTGCCAGCCCAGTGTGAGCTGGCACTCAGAGAAACATTGCAGAACATTCTGGGCTGGAAGAAATGCCTTTGTAGACCAGAGAAGGAAGTTGGAGCAGTAAGTCCACTAGGGTGAACAGGGGAAAAATGAGCGTTGAGGGGCAGAGAGCCTTGTTTTGAGAGGCGGAGTGGGGCCACCTTCAGCTCAGCCACTGCACAGGCACCATGTTGTGAGGGACTGGGGAGACACTGCTCAGCCTTTTAGAGCCAGTTTCCCTGAAGGAGGGGGAGGGTGGTGATGAGGAAGAGCATGAAGAACAACAACCGAAACACACGTCTAGAGTGCTTACTGTGTGCTGATATGCTCCCGAGGGTTTTGTGTGTGTGGTTGCATCCTCAGGACTGCCCTGTGTGCATAGTACTGTGCCTATCCCCATTCTACAGATGTGAAAACTGAGGTTCAGGGAGGTGGGGTAACTTAATCATGACTGCACAGCTACTAAATAACAAGAGTCAGAATTCAAACCCAACAGCCTGGCTTCAGACTCCATGCTGTTAAATCACCTGGCTCTTCGCCCCTCAGGAGAAATTACATGGTAAAAAGTTGCTTATCGTCGGAGGTTGAGAACTGTTTAAGTTCTGAGCTAAGGCATTTTATTTTAGCTAAAAATGTAGCTGAAGATGTGGTGGTACGTCTGTTCTGCTTCCTCACCTTTGCTAAAGTACGTGATGCTGCTGGACGCTGTCAGTGCTTCTGAGCTTGGGGCATAGCCATGGGGAAGAACATTGTACTCCCGTCATACTCCCCTAATTCCCACGTTCCCATGCTTTCCTCATTCTTGAGTGTGAGCACTATTCGGGATGAATTGCCTCTTAGATGCAAGAGGAGAATCAAGAATATGCCATGAACGGATAGGTAGAGAGAAACGTGACCTTTTCGGAATACACAGTCTAGGCTGTGGACAGTGTCTGGCTCTTTATATACAGTTACTCATATCATTATCATAATAAACCAGTGAGTCGTAATTAGCCTCCTTGGTTTACTAATGAGGAACTTAAGAGTTCAAAGGATAACGTCCCCAAGATCACTCAGCATTAAAGCAGGGCAGACCTAGGATTCCTTGGTCCTGGTTTGTCAACCTCCAAGGCCCCAATGCTCCAAGCCATTCATTTTGTTGCCAAGCCATTGGGAACAAATAGCTTTAATCATCCCACTGTTATTAATGAGTTTCTCTCCTAGTCCCTTCTCACCCTGAGATTCTGGAATTATATATTTCTAAAAAGTTTTCAAGTAAAAACTGCAGCTCAGTAGCCCTCTGGTCAGCATACTGTTCTCAGAAACTTCCTTTTGGGGGTTCTATGTAAAGCCTGCAGTTGAGGTTCGTGGTGTGGGCTTAGCTTCCACATCTTTTGCTCAGTCCTTTCTCATCAAGTTGCATAAAGGACGGGGATCCGAGGGGATAGTGTGATTTATATCTCAACCCCATGAAATCTGAAGACAAAATACTATATTAATATTGTACCCTGTAAATCTTTTCTCGCATTAGCAGCCTTCTGGTAGAGTTTGCCAAGGAAGCATTGCCACATGTGCTGATGAGCTGAACTAAAATGAGAAGATTAGAAAACTAACCACACTAATAAATTTCATTTGAGGCAGTTGGAAAACAGACTGCTGTTTTGACAAGTCAGAAACAACACACACATGCATTCTCTGTTTCTAATGGGTAAAATGAATTTCCAGAATCCAACAGAAACATCTTGTATTAGAAGCCTAATTTTTCTGCTGAGTTATCCAGCTGTCAGACATACATGTGCTTTAAACTTCAGTGTGATCGTGTTGAGCTGCCTTCACCAGACTGGCTGTTTTAGGCATTACCCAGCCACATCACCCTTCCTCTTTCTGAGGTCAGGGAATCAGGAGGTTGTTGAAATCCCCAGCTCTCTGGCTTCCCTTGTCCTGCAGATCAGCACCCCTCCCAGAGGGCGTTTGGCCACGACTGATGGCGTCAAGGCCCACATCTCTGCTGGCTCTCAGATTGCCATCCACAGCCACCCTTAGTTCCCAAAGTCACCACCACAAGAATGTACTGATCCAGTGCCTCCCTGAGAGCCAGCATCTGGCCTAGGTCTTAGGAATGGATTTGTACTTTGGCTTTATTCTTACTGGATTAAGTTACTCATTTTATACAGTGAAACTCAGGGCCTAATATTAAATTACCTTAACCTCCCAATTATTCTTCCTGCCTTGGGTCTCTGCCCTTACCATCTGTCCTTCACCTGCCTGCAGAACTCTTTTTCTTTTTGAAGTTTCCTTTTTAAAAGCCACCCAGACTTTTTCCCAAGCCCCTTCATGTGGCCCTTGGAGAAACAGCACAGTGTACCAGTTCAGGAGCACCCCCGAGAGCCAGACTGCCTGGGCTGAGCTCCACTGCCCCACATACCAGCTGAGTGACCCTGAGCCAGCTTCTGGAAGTCTGCCTCAGTTTCCTCATCTGTTGATGGGATAAAAATGACATGCGCTGAGCTTTGCTACTGACTTGTAGTATGGGTTTCATATTGGGGCTTTCCTTGTGGCTCCGATGGTAAGGAATCTGCCTGGAGATAAGAACGGTAAGGAGCCTGTGTTCAGTGCCTGAGTGGGGAATATCCCCTGGAAAAGGGCATGCAACCCACTCCAATATTCCTGCCTGGAGAATCCCATGGACAGAGGTCTAGTGGGTTACAGTCCACAGGGTCGCAAAGAGTTGGACACGACTGAGCGACTAGCACTTTCTGTGGTGTGGGTTTCATATCGGGGCTTTCCTGGTGGTTCAGATAGTAAGGAATCTGCCTGCAATGCCGTAGACCTGAGTTGAATCCCTGGGTCAGGAAGATCCCCTGGAGAAGGGTATGGCAACCCACTCCAGTATTCCTGCCTGGAGAATCCCATGGACAGAGAAGCCTGGCGGGCTACAGTCCATGGGGTCGCAAAGAGTGGGGCACAACTGAGTGACTGACTCTTTCACTTTCTGTGGCGTGGGTTCCAAATGTTGATTCCCATACAGCATACAGTAGTGTGTGGCATGTAATAAGTGCCCCCGGTACCGTCATTATCTCCACTGTTGTTGATCCGTTGAATTACTTCTACTACCACTGTGTCTGTACGAGGTCTTTGCCCTCGCCCCGGCCCTGCCCGTGCCGTGAACTTGAGATCTGGGTGCCTTTTCAGTCTGTTCTCTCTGCCTAGGCCTCCTGGCTCTCCATCCTACTCGTGTCTCTCTCCTCCAGTGGACCTCTGCTTGTCCTGAAAGCATCACGCCCAGTGTCTCCTCTGTGAGGCCCTGCTCCGCCCTGCAGGCAGAGCAGCTGGTTCTCTCCACTGTGTTCCCAGGGCGCTTTGGTGCCGCAGGGCTGTGACACTCGACACTCTGTTGTTGGGGGCTGTGTCCCCTCTTTGGCACACACAGACACCTGGGTCTCCCTTTCTCTAAACTGACACTGGCTCCAGGGGACGCCGCAGATCTTACTATTTCAACCTAGTTTCTTCCAGTACCAGGCACAGAGAGCATTGGGTAAATGTTTGCTGAACAAATAAATATTTGCCGCCCTATATTTAGCCTTAAATGCAGGGTTTTCTCTATTGTTTTGTTTTGGTCTCTGCGTTCACAGGGCATTACTAAATTTATAGTGAGAAAGACAAATCTCAGTCACTTAAAAGGCTGGCTGAAGTGATTGTATCTAACGCTGTAGTCATTTGGCTGTGTGGGCTGTTTTTCATTAGTCATTTAGAAAGACTGTCACAGGGCAGTGATAGAGACGAGAGATCATCACGCAAATCACAGTGCTATCAGCCCATCCATGGTTTTGGTCTACAATTTAATGATGAGAAAAATACATCCAGCAAAGTAAATATTTAACTAAGCATTTCTGTACTTGACCTCAATGTAGAGAGAAGAATGGAAATTGTGAATGTTATGATATAGCTTATGCCTGAATTTTACTGGTAGAAATGAATGTTGTGTTTTCATAAAGTAATAATAGTGCTTTTTTCCCTCATAGATATTATCTCATGGTGTAAGTAAAGGATTATTAATACGAGTATAGTGCAGGAGGAGGAAATTCTTACTTTGAATAAGAGTGCTTGCTTTGTCCACATGGTTCCATGTTCACATTTTCTGTGCTGTTTCGGTTCATTTAGATTAAAAAGAGCATGGCCATACTCAAGCTAGCAAGAGCATAGGGGAACTTTCCATAAGAGTTCATGAGGGAGAAGGAAAACCAAGCACTCACAGGGCAGGAGTTTCCCTGGAATCTGGCCCCAGTGGGACCAGAAGCTGGTTGAGGCCAACTCTGCCATCTGGGCGCCCTTCACAGCCTGTGTGTTCTCTCTGGTGTCCGTATTCTATTTGTGGCACACTTCTCCTCTCTGCTAGGCCACTTCCTTGGCTATCATAGTCTCTGCTTCCTTCTAGCGTTCACACATACGTGGCTTCAACTGGCCACTTTTCCGATGCCACGTGGCACCTTCTCAGCTTGTGCCTCTGTGCTAACTGGCTCCTCACCTCTGAGGAACTAAAAAGCCTCTTGATGAGGGTGAAAGAGGAGAGTGAAAAGGCTGACTTAAAACTCAGCATTCAAAAAATGAGGATCATGGCATCTGGTCCCGTCACTTCATGACAAATGTGCTGCTGCTGCTAAGTCGCTTCAGTCGTGTCCGACTCTGTGCGACCCCATAGACGGCAGCCCACCAAGCTCCCCCGTCCCTGGGATTCTCCAGGCAAGAACACTGGAGTGGGTTGCCATTTCCTTCTCCAATGCATGAAAGTGAAAAGTGAAAGTCAAGTCGCTCAGTCGTATTCGACTCTTAGCGACCCCATGGACTGCAGCCTACGAGGCTCCTCCATCCATAGGATTTTCCAGGCAAGAGTACTGGAGTGGGGTGCCATTGCCTTCTCCAACAAATAGGAGGGGAAAAAGTGGAAACAGTGACAGATTTTCTTTTCTTGGGCTCCAAAGTCACTATGGATGGTGACTGCAGCCATGAAATAAAAAGACGCATGCTCCTTGGAAGCAAAGCTATGACAAACCTAGACAGAGTATTAAAAAGCAGAGACATTGCTTTGCTGACAAAGGTCCATATAGTCAGAGCAGTGCTTTCTCCAGTGGTCATGTATGGATGTGAGAGTTGGACCATAAAGAAAGCTGAGCGCCAAAGAATTGATGCTATTGAATTGTCGTATTGGAGAAGATGCTTTTGAGAGTCCCTTGAACTGCAAGGAGATAAAACCAGTCAATCATAGAAAATCAACCCAGAATATTCATTATAAGGACTGATCCTGAAAGTCCAACACTTTAGCCACCTGATGCGAAGACCCAACTCATTGGAAAAGACCCTGATGCTGGGAAAGATTGAGGGCAAGAGGAGAAGGGGGCAACAGAGGGTGAGGTGGTTGGATGGCATCCTTGACTCAGATGGACATGAGTTTGAGCAAATTCCAAGACATAGTGAAAGACAGGGAAGGCTGGCACATTGCAGTCCATGGAGTCATAGAGTTGGACACAACTTAGCAACTCAACAACACTGCCACCTCTGATGACTCTGTCATGCTCCTAGGAGAAGGATTCTGGACTCCGTAGCTCTGCCTGTGGTGCCAGGTCCAGGTTGCTGAACTCATCAGTTATTCGCCTTTGGGTGCCTTGTCCAACACCTGTAGCCCTGGAGCCTCAAACCTGGCTGGCTAGAGGAGATGTTGCAAACCCAAATAATTATAGGATCCAGGTTAGTTATGTGAGTGAACAAATAAGGCTGGATATGGAAGGGCAGATACACGTTTGCATATTAGGTATGCTGTTGCTGCTGCTGCTGCTAAGTCGCTTCAGTCGTATCTGACTCCGTGAGACCCCATAGACAGCAGCCCACCAGGCTCCGCCATCCCTGGGATTCTCCAGGCAAGAACACTAGAGCGGGTTGTCATTTCCCTCTCCACATATTAGGCATAGGACAGAGTCAGTTCAGTCGCAAGGTGGTGTGGCCAGAGCTGGTCTCTCCAAAGAGGCTGGAAAGTGAAGTCACTCAGTCGTGTCCGACTCTTTGGGACCCCATGAACTGTAGCCTACCAGGCTCCTCTCTCCATGGGATTCTCCAGGCAAGAGTACTGGAGTGGGTTGCCAAGAGGTTGGAAGCAGGGCTTTTTATATAGCGAATTAGGAAAGTGAGCTTACTGGTGAAGGATGACACCATGAAGCCCCTCCCAAGGACAGCAGCATGGCCCGGGAACAATATATTCTGACCCTTGGGTTCTAAGGAAAAGCATCTGTCTCTGATTTTATTTTCTTAGAACAGACAAAAAGATAACTTAGTTTTAGCTCAGATAGGTAGGTCCACTACTGTCGTAACCACCTTTCCTGGAAGTGGCCCTTTCCTGTCAAAGACCACACCTCCTCCTTGTGTTCTGATTCTTATCGTTGTTGAGTCATGCGGTCGTGTCTGGCTCTGAGACCCCATGGCCTGAAGCACTCCAGTCTCCCCTGTCCATGAGGTTTCCCGGGCAGGAGACTGGAGCGAGTTGCCAGTCCCTTGCCCAGGGGATTTTCCTGACCCAGGGACTGAACCTGCATCTCCTCTATTGGCAGGCATGCTTCTTTACCACTGAACCGCCTGGGAAGCCCTGTGCGCTGATTGATTCCCACTCCCGCTGACGTGCTCAGACCTGAGCTCCTCCCTCCACCCCATCCTGTTACTCTCTACAGCCATCTTCATTTCCAGCAGGTAGTTTTGTAGTACTAAAAAGCCAACACTAGCAGTCAGACGGTTGTCTCTCACAGTCCCCTCTCTCTGTACACACACACGCCCACCCACACACATCAATGCACATCAGTATGCCAGAGCAGTCATTCGACAGTATGCGTTAGCGCATCGCTCTCCTCCAGATGGAAAACCTTCTCTCCTAGCTTACAGTTTATCAAGCCCGGGTCCTGGATTGGGTGTGGCTCCTGCACCTGGCCCCAGCTGTGTCTCCCTGTGCCCGCCTCATCCAAGAGGGCACGCTGATGTGCCCCTTCATGTTTGAGCACAACGGACTTGTTCCCGCTCTGCTGACTTTGCCCCATGAGCTCCCCTCCCTGAAGTGCCTGCTTCCCAAGAACTGTCACTTTTGCAGGAAGGCCTCTCCCCTCCTTCCGTCTGACACTGGTCAGAGCAGGAACCTTGTCTGTCTGGTGCTCCTCACCAAGTCCTAATTGCTAAGGGTATAAATGGCTGAACTGTGGGCAGTGAGGGAGCAGGGTGGCGAGATGAGAAAAGTATTTTAAAAAGAGAATATATTCACCAAAGTCCACTTGTTTAAGAGGTGGGAGGGAAAAGAGCAAATTTGTGAATAATGAGATTTCCTGATTCACTAACACTGTTGACTTACTCAACGTGCAAACGATCTAAAATGTGAGAGGGAATTTGTTCAGACCTGGCTCTCAGACATTAGTATCTAAACAGTCTGTTTCGAGTATTCTCATCAAAGGTAAGAACAGAAAATTGCAGCCCAGATTGCCCCGGTTTTTACACGGTGATCCCTTCTTTAGAGCTGTTGATACGTTTAGTCAGTGTTAACTTATTTAATATGCGTCTACTTTTCGTTGTTTTTCAGGGCTGTTGCCACAGTTGTTGGGAGTCGCCCCAGAGAAGGCCATAAAACTTACAGTAAGTCTTTTGATTTGATGCTTCTGATGAAGGTAGTTTGCACATATTCAGGAGTCAGCAGAGATTCTTACGTGAAATAGCAGGTCTGTGTTTCCTCGGAGGCGCTAACTGATTTGAATGTAGGGCACTCACCACACACAGCTTTTTATTATTTCCCGAGGGAACACTGAACATCCGAAAATGTGATAATGTATTTGAACAAGATTTTTGGTGGTTGTCACCATTATCATCATCATAGCAGGGGCAGCGGCAGCAGCGAAATTCCCTTCAGTGCTGACTGTGCTAGGTGCTTTCACGGTTTACCTGTGGTTGCTTTCATCTCGAGCACACTGCATACAGTTTACAGACATGGAGAATGAGGCCCATGGGGGTGAAGTATTTGCCTGCGTTTGCACAGTTTATCTGTGGGAAAGCTAGAATCCAAAAGCAGTTTTTTTCTGACTCCAGAACATTCCACTCAAGTACACAAGTAATTTGTGTTCGAGGTGTATTGTGTAACATTTGTCAGGCAACAGGTTGAGCAGTCTGAGTTCTGGTTGAAGTGGTGCTCCATCAGATTGGTTCTTCAGTGCCTGACTCCTATCTGACAGGTGGTAAGTAGTTAGTACGGATTTCTGGAACGGGTCAGTGATCACATTTTCATCACTAAGGTCATAAAGCCCTGGAGAGTTAAACCTTCCCTCTGGATTGGGCTGTGTAGTGTTGGTGCTGAAATGGTCCTTTTATCATCTTTCCAATGTGACAGCTAATCTTCTGATTGATCCTTAAAATTGCTTGTAGTGTACACCATTTTGAGAATATTGTTCTTAATTAATTAATGCTCTTGGTGTTCTTTGAGAATCCTTGAGAAATTTCTCAGATGCTGAGTTTCCACCACGCTGAAAGATCTGATTGGCTAAATGTGTTTCAGTGATGAAGCTGTTGAGATTAAATCCTGTTAGAAACTTGAAAGTGATTTTTAATCAAATCTTCTAAAAGTTTTTAAGTTATAAAATGTATGTTTTAATTGTGTCTCTGTTGTTAATATGTCTCTCTTTCTATGCTATGGTAATTGAAGACATATATGAATTAGGTTTGTAAACCACCTCTCAATTTATTTTCTCCCCCAAACATCAGGAATGCATGTCTGTATATTCTAGCTTTCAAAAATGACATATATGAGATCAAGAGTGAAGTCTTAAGATCGTTCTTTTATTCAGTTTATGATTACTTGAAAACACTGAAAGAAAAATAACATTTATGTACAGTTGTATATGTGTGTTTGATGACTGTCTCTGTATTTTTTTATCAGCTTTTCTAAATATTTTTCTTCAAGGTGAATGATTTTGTGAGGGATAAATTTATGCGCAAAGATGGCTCAGTCCCACTGGCAGCAGAAATTCTTGCCGGAGGATGTGTAAGTACCTTTTGCGGATCTCAACACTGAAAAGACTTGTATCATGTACATAGCCCTACCATGCTACCCAAGTGTGGACTAAGGCTTCTGTTCCCCACAGATCCTGCTCAAGGGCATTGTCTACTAGGGCACCCTGGCGTTTCCTAGACAGGCAGCCGTTCCTGAGGTGGAAGGGGTAAATGTCTCTGGTCTTACTGCCTGTTGAGTCATGCCTGTTAAATCCGCCATTGCTTGCAGCGCGTTCTGCAATAGAAGTCGTCTGTGGCAGAAGTGTTTGGCCTTTGAGCACATCTTTGCTGACCTTTCCTGGAGTTTTATTTTTCGTGCAGTCTTTCCTACGGCACTCGCTGCTGGGTCAGGCACTGGAATTTGTAGTTTGAAGCCAGCACCATAGCCCTCTGCTTTGCTTTACTTCACACACGCCAGCAGGTCTTCAAGGCTCCCCGTGCTTCCGAGAGAAGGAGGTGGGGGGTGATGGGCAGAGTGCGCTCTGCATTGTCAGAAACGCTTGGAATGAGTATTTCTTTATGTGGACGAACGACCTGCATCTTGTTCCTGAGCTTGGCAAAACATCGTGTCTTTTTTTAGTTCATGTGCGGGTTTGTTCATGTGAATGTAAATACCATAAGTAAGTTAAACTCTTCTACAAAGACAGGTGCTATTTAAAGATAAGGTTGGTTAAGTAAATGGTCTTTGATCACTGGGCAATAAATATGGGTATATTTTCCATCTAAACCTGTGTTTCTTGTACAAAAGATGAGATCACTTTTTAATTTTTTTTTAAAATTCGCTTGTTCTGTGCAGGAATTGGTGATCATAAAATGACCTTTTCTTGAAAAGTCGTTGAGTTTAGAAGTTGAGAAAACACCCGAGAATATTAAACCTTTGTCTGGAGAGGGCTTATTGTCCTAACATTGAATGGGGTTCCCTGAGTGTAGCAGGAGTGGCAGAGTCCTAGCCTCTGGTGATTCTTAAGAGGCGGACGGAATTTGGCTCCAGCTTGACTCTTTCTGTTTGATCACTGACCTGTCAGAGACGGCCAGGTAAGAGCCCCTTGTCCTGTAACTTTAGGAGCAATGAGGATGGAAAAAGGGAGCCTTTAATGTCCTAAGTGAAAAGGACACACAATAATAATCAAAAAGAATATGAGGAGTTGCAGACATGGCTTTTGCCAGTAAGCATTCCTTTAAAACAACTCTAGCTTCCAGTTGAATAACTAGGTTTTCTAATTTTCAGTAGGCATAACCATGGGCTATATTTAGTGTATCCTCAAGGCTGCTACCAGGGGCCTTAGAGAACGGGCCGTTTCAGTAGGTCAGGTAGGTTTCTTATTTTTTTTTTAAGTCAGGTTTTAAACTTGCTGAAAAGACATGATTATATATCTCTGTAAGAATTTAAAGTGGAAAACTAACTATGTGATACTACTCAAGATTTTTGGCAATAATCTTGAGCTTTATTTTCTTTTTATGAAAGCATTTTGCCCACACACAGGCCTGGGTGCCAAGGAGATTGGTCGTGGCACGTATCGTCTGCCGTAGGTGGTCTTGTTTTTTCGTTTGTGGTCGCCCATTTCAAATAGAAAGCACCGATTGGCATCAGACGTGGTGCCTAGTTATTGTAAAGTGGTGCAGCCCCTTTGCAAACCTGATCTAAACACAGGCTTAAAATTGGAGCCACTGGGGCTTTACAGCTACTTAAAATATCTGCGAAATGAGGTTTGCCATCCTCATCTCAAAGGTTGGGGAGACAGTGGTCCTCCGTGTTTCAAGTCTCCTGTTTTGATTCGTCCTGCCCCTCCTTCCCCCATGCCACTGCTTTAAGAAGTAAGAGTTTATTTTTCAGGTAAGCAATCCTGTAGGTGGCAAACAATCCAGGTCCTTTAGATCTCTGAGTGGTGGGTGGCTGGTTGCATTCCACGTGTGTTTTGGAAGCAAGCAGCCACATCTTTCTCTGCAGGCTCTGGTGGCCTTGTCCCCATCCTCAGAGCCCATCACATGCCCCCTCAGAGGGTCCTGTGAGAGTGCTTCTGCCTTGGTGGCCAGCCTGGACAACAGAGAGCTTAAAAGATGGTGTCACATGGGGAGTTCCCCTTAGTTCACCCAGGCATCGCCCAGCCACGGGAGCTCACCTTGCTTTATTATTACAGAGGATTAGCATACATGGCTGGCTTCTGCACTTATAACCCCAAATTCTGGTTTCTTTGAAGATGGTTTTTGTGTGTGTGGTTGGTTTGTAATCTGTTTTCTACAAAAACAGGGGTAAGATGCAAGGAGGTCCTTGTCTCCTAACCTTAACTGTCTCCTAGCTAAACTAAGGCTTGTTTTATAAAATACGTATTAGGAAAACAACAGAAATGATAGTAAATTTGAAGGAAAGGGTTGGAGGAGAAAGGGTTGGAGTAAAATAGGTCTCACTCGTTAATTTTTAAGATAATTAAATCTGTGACTGAGAGACTAAAAAACAAACAAAAACCCTCTTCTGTTTCACTGATGAGCATAAAATGATGAATGAAGCCCTAAACTCACTCACTACGCCAGTTGTGCTGGGCTCGATCGTGTCCTACTCTTTGGACTGGAGCCCACCAGGCTCCTCTTTCCATAGGATTTTCCCAGGCAGGAATACTGGAGTTGGTTGCCATTTCCTTCTCCTGGAGATCTTCCTGACCCAGGGATCAAACTCCAGTCTCCTGCACTACAGGTGGATTCTTGAATGCCGTGTCCCTTCACCCCTGCACTAGTTTAGAGCACTTTAAAAAGTTTGACTTCAGTTTTCCTAGTGTTTTTGTAGATTATATCATCAGCACACTAGATGCTGAGACTGGGGTTTACAAACTCTGGAGTCTGAAAGGGGCCTTTTGGTTTATGCTTGCTGTGTTTAAGCTGGTTTTCTGCTTTCTGAGTTAGACTAAGAGTTGTAGGAGTTTTAACAGAGACCTGGAGCCTCGAGTGTCCCTACACAAGGTATATATACCGTCTGTTTCTTCCATCCTTTCTTTCCTTCCTGGGTCGGGAGCTCAGTCCAGGAGGGAGACCACTCTGGGGTGGTCACGGTCAGCAATGGTGGCGGCTCTCAGGATATGGGGCAGAGGACAGAGGACCTGTCGTCACTACCCACCTCCAGTTAGGTTTCCGGTGACTTTAAACCTGACATGTCATCTCTGAGTATGTTGTGATTGCAGTGTCGCTGCTGCTTTAAGAAAAAATAACATATCGGTGCCATGTGGTCTGTAGGTTATAGTCCTCAATCAAGTCAGTCTTCTGTGCCTGTTCTAGTGGAATAGAGGCTTGAAATCCTGAAGGCCCTGGGGTCTTTGGCTTTTGATCTTCTGATCTTAAGGCTGTCTGAAAAGGAGACACAAATGGTTCCATCATGGCACCATTAGATTAGCAATCTAATCTACTTGGCCTGAAAATCCACATTGAAATGAAAAGAAATGAAATGATATTCACTGGGAAAAAAATGTCAAGAGAGGATAAACCTCCATCCTATAAAGCTTCTGTTTAGTAGAAATTATCTGCATACCAGTAAAAATTAATAGTATTCTGCAGTAATTTTTGGAAAGACAAGCAAATATGCTTCTTGAACAGTAGTCCTTTGATAATGGGCTTCCCTGGTGTCTCCGTGGTGAGGAATCTGCCTGCCAGTGCAGGAGATGCACGCAACACCAGTTAAATCCCTGAGTTGGGGAAGATCCCCTGAAGTGAGAAATGGCAACGTGCTCCAGTATTCTTGCCTGGAGAATCCCATGGACAGAGGAGTCTGGCAGGCTAAGTCCATGGAGTCACAGAGTTAAATGCTACTGAGCATAATGAGTTCACAGTATTTTTCTTTCTTTTAAAAAATTTTTTATTTTGTATTGAAGTACAGTTGATTAACAGTGTTATGTTAGTTTTAGGTGTACAGCAAAGTAATTCAGTTATATATATACATGTATGTATTCTTTTTAAAATTCTTTTCCAATTTAGGTTATTACAGACTATTGAGCAAAGCTCCCTGTTCTATACAGTAGGTCCTGTTGGCTGTCTATTTTAAAAATAGCAGTGTGTTCATGTGGATCTCAGATTCATTCCCCCCCTAGTTAACTGTCAGTTTGTTCTCTAGGTCCCTGAGTCTGTTTCTCTTTTCTGTGTGCACGAGCGCTCAATCGCTTAGTCGAGTCTGCTCTCCACAACCCCATGGACTGTAGCCTGCCAGGTTCCTCTGTCCATGAACTCCTCCAGGCAGGAACATTGGAGTGGGTTGCCATTTCCTACTCCATCTTCTGTTTTGTAAATAGGTTTATCTGTATCAGTTTTTAAAGATTCTGGATGTGAGTGGTGTCATATGGTGTCTGTCTTTACGTGGCTTAACTTCTCTTAGAATGATGATCTCTAGGTCCATCAGTGTTGCTGCAGATGGCATCATTTCACTCTTTCCACGGCTGAGTAGTATCCACTGTGCAGGTGCTCCACGTCCTCTGTCGCTGGGCGTGTCGGTTGCCTCCGTGTCTTGACTGTAGTGGACGGTGCTTCAGTGAACACTGTCGCTGGGCATGTAGGTTGCCTCCGTGTCTTGGCTGTGGCGGACGGTGCTTCAGTGAACAGCGTGGTGCATGCATCCTTTTGAACCATGTGTTTCTCTGGACATGCACACAGTGGGATTGTTAGGTCATATGTTAGGTCTGTTTTTAGTTTTTTAAGGAACTTTCATACTGTTCTCCATAGTGGCTGTACCAGTTTACATCCCTACCAACAGTGTAGGAGGGTTCCCTTTTGTCCACGTCCTCTCTAGCATTTATTGTCTGTATTTTTTTTTTTTTTTTTGGTGATGGCCATTCTGACTGATATGAGGTGGTATCTTGTAGCTTTGATTTGCATTTCTCTAATAATTAGCAACGTTGAGCATCTATTCATGTGCCTGTTGATCATCTGTATGTCTTCTTTGGAGAAATATCTATGTAGGTTTTCTGCTCATCTTTTGATTGGATTGTTTGGCTTTTTTGATATTGAGACACATGAGCAGTTTGTAAATTTTGGAGATTAATCCCTCATTTGTCACATCATTTGAAGATATTTTCACCTACTTTGTGGGTTGCCTTTTGTTTATGGATTCCTTTGCTATGCAAAAACTTCTGAGTTTAATTAGATGCCATTTGGGTTTTTTTGTTTTGTTTTTATTTCCACTACTCTAGGAGTAATGGAAAGATAGTAATGGAAACTGAAAAAAAGATTTGCAGTTTATGTCAAAAAATGTTTTGCCCCTATGTTTTTCTCTAAGAATTTTATAGTATCTGATCTTACATTTAGGTCTGTAATCCATATTGAGTTTATTTTTGTGTATGTTGTTAAAGAATGTTTTATTTCATTTTTTACATGTAACTGTCCAGTTTTCCCAGCACCATTTCTTAAAAAGATTGTCTTTTCTTCCCTGTATAATCTTGCCTCTTTTGTCATAAATTAATTGACCGTAGGTATGTGGGTTTATTTCTGAGCTTTCTATCATGTTCCTTTGATCTGTTTTTGTGCCAATACCATACATTTTTGATGACTGTCGCTTTGTAGTATAGTCTGAATTCAGGGAGCCAGATTCCTCCAGCTCCCTTTTTCTTAAGTCTTAAGATTGCTTTGTCTCTTTGGGGTCTTTTGTGTCTTCATGTAACTTTTAAGATGTTTTGTTCTAGTTCTTTGAAAAGTGCCATTGGTAATTTTTCCATCAAGATAGATACATGTACATTTGTGTGTGTATATGTGTGAATCTATCTAATGCTTATGGGAGTTTATATTCATTTTAAGAGAAAGAGGTGATGTGCTCACATCATTGGTTCTGAAAGGGATTGTGAGAATATGCTCATGGAAAACCATGACATGAAGAGCAATCTCAACACATTGTTGACTGGGGGATTTTTGCAGAAATTAATGCCTATGGCCGGTTGATTTGTTATGTTAAGTGAATACTGAAATATCTCCTGTCAATACTGTCCAAGTGACAAAAGATGTATTAATACATCTCTGTTCAGTAAGTTAATTGCTCACCCCCAGAAGTAAGTATGACCCTAATATTGTTGTCTATATTCCCATTACTGTGGTAATTTCCATACACATGATATTTTTATGCGTGTGTATATGGCTGTGTATCAAAATACCATTTTTAAGGGATGTTTTTATAACTTTTTTTTTTGCTTTACATTTAATTGCAATTAGTTTTTTTTTTTGCAATTAGTTTTTATGGTTTAGAAAAATTAAAAGTCACAGACACCCATGTGCCTACCACTTAAGATGTCAAACTTGACAAATGCAGCCAGAAGCCCGCATGTACCTATCCCAATAGCTCCCCCATCTCCCGAGAGATAAACCTGGCCTGAAATTGGTGTTTTTCATTCCCACACCTGCTTTTTATACTATTATAACATCTGAGTGTATCCCTAAGCAAGGTAAGTGTTTGCTTTTGGATGCTTGGTTCTGACCCAATGCAACAAGAACACAGACCCAGAGATTCCTGTACTGGCGCCTTTGCGTATTTTCTTACTAGTGCAACTGTGTGCTTTGCTTGGAAGAAAAGAATAGTAAATGGAAATATTATTTTCAAATGCTGTAGTGTGGCTGGCATACAGTAAGTCTGTCTAATGGATGTGCGGCTTTATAAGATTTTGCATAAATATAGTTGGAATGGTATATTTTTTTATTTCTTGTTTTTTTTTTTTTTTAATTTTTACAGTGTTGTGTTGGTTTCTGTCATACAACAGGAATCAGTCTATCCCCTCCTTCTTGAGCTTCCCTCCCTTCACCCATTGCATCCCTCTAGGTCATCACAGGGCGCCAGACTGGGCTCCCTGTGCTGCATAGCAACTTCTCCCCAGCCTCCATCCTATATGTGATAGTGTATATGTGTCGATTGTACTTTCCCCGTTCATCCCACTCTCTCCCTCTCCCACTGTGTCCACAAGTCCTTCCGTTCTCTGCTTCTGTGTCTCCATTCCTGCCCTCAAAACGGTTCATCGGTACCATTTTCTAGATTCCATATATATGTGTTAATATACTGTTTCTCCTTCTGGCTTGACTTTGCTCTGTATGGCTGGTGATAGTTCCATCCACTGGAGTGGTGCACAAGCTCCCTACCTGCCTTACTGTCCCGACTCCTGCTCTTCTTCTTAACGGGAATGATATCAGTGTTTCTCCATCACTGTGGAAGAAGGAGGTTCTGGCTATCTATTGTTGTGTAACAAGTCATCCTGAAACAGTAGTGGCTTCAAACAGCAGTTGACGACTCTTTCTCCCAGTTCTGTAGGCTGACTGGGTGCGCTGGGGCAGTTCTTGCCTGTGATCTCTGTGTGGTGATGGGCAGACAGCACCTGGGCTGGCATCGTCTAAAGGCTGTACTGGATGGCTGGGATGGCTTCCGCATGTGGCTGGTGCTTTGGCCCGGGAGCATCTGGGGCTCTTGTCCAGACAACCTGCTAGGTTCCTCGCTGTAGCCTGAGCTTTTCAAACCTTGGCAGCTTGATTCTAAGAGACTGCTTTCCCAAGACAAGCATTCTAAGGGTACTGGGTAGAAACTGCAAATCTTCGTATGGCCTAGCTTTCAATAGCATTTCTGCTTCATTCTGTTGGTCAGACAAGCACTCTGCCAGTCCAGCTTCAGGAGGAGAGAAGTTAGACTCAGTCTCTGAGTGAATGAGAATGATAGCAAAGAATCTTTAAACTGTCACTGGAGGGTTCAGTTAGCAGTGTCATGGGACAGGAGCATCCTCATTGCCCTGCACTTTATGAAGGCTTCATAGTTAATCACATGTCTTCTCCAAGGACCTGTTAGTGATTCTAGAACCCATGCCTGGTCCATAGCACTCTTGGTTGCAGGGAGCAGAAGCTCACTGAAAAAGGAGAACTCAGTCAAAGTTTCCATTAAGGGTATTCATAAAATCAAGTGATCTTGAGAATTGAAGTGGGCTACTATCTCTATTTTCTCTGTGGCTTCTTGGTCTCTCTCACAGTGACTTTGCATCTCTGCATAGTTTTAAAAGACTGTCCTTTTTTCTTATTGGAATATAATTCCTTTACAATGTTGTATTAGTTTCTACTGTACAGTGAAGTGAATCAGCTACAAGGCTTTGCTTTTTTTAGAGCAGTTTTAGATTCACCACATTGAGAGAAAGATACAAAGATTCCCTGTGTACCCCCTGCCCACATACCTGCATAGCCTCCCCATGATCAACATCCCCACTGGAGTGGTGCATCCGTTATAACTGATGAAACTACATCGACACATTAGTCCTTCAGAGTCCATAGTTTACATTAGGGTTCATTCGTGGTGTCATGGATTCTGTGGCTTTGGACAAATGTATAATGACATATACCCATCACTATAATATCATGCAGAGTGTTTTCACTGCCCCGAAAATCTGCTCCATCCATCCATCCATCCATCCATCCATGTTTTCCTCCCTGCTCCACCCCTAGCAGCCATTGATGTTTTTGCTGTCTCCATAGTTTTACCTTTTCCAGAAGGTCTTACGGTTGGAACCATGCAGTTCTGTAGTCTCTCCAGATTGACTCTTTTCACTTAGTAATGTGCGTTTAAGGTTCCATGTCTTTTCCCAGGGCTTCCCTACTGGCCCAGTGGTAAAGAATCCACCTGCCGAACAGAAGATCTGCATTCAATCCCTGGGTCGTGAAGATCCTCAGGAGAAGGAAACAGCAGCCCACTCCAGTATTCTTGCCTGGGAAATCCCACAGACAGAGGAGCCTGGTGGGCTACCAGTCCATGGGTTCACGAAAGAATCAGGCATGACTTGGCAACTGAACAGCAACAGTATTCCTTTGAGTGTGTCATAGTTTGTCCTACTGAGGGGCATCTTGGTTTCTTACACGTTTTGGCGGTTGCAAATAAAACTGCTGTAAACATTCTGAGCTAGGTTTGTGTTGAAAACATAAATTTTCAACTCCTTTGGGTAAATACTAAAGAGTGTGATTGTTGAATCTTTACTGTGAGACTGTGTTTAGTTTTTAAGAAACCTCCTAACTGCTCTCCAAAGTGGCTGTACCATTTTGCATCCTGCCAGCAAGGCCACTCTGCATCCGTGCCAGCATTTGTGCTGTTGGTGTTCCATGCATCTCTTTACTTCTATAATCCGTCTTCTCTTCCTCATGGTGTTCACTTCTTCAAGAATTCCTTTCATATTTTTGCTGGCCAACTGGTCCCTCACGTTACATTTTGACCTTCAACTTATTATTATCCTCAGCTCTAGCTAATTGCTTAATTTTACTTTGTTTTTCATTTAATTTTTTGAGAGGAAATTTGACTGGCAAGCCTCAACTTGTGTGCTTGGTCGTAGAGCACACGCGCGCGAGCACACGCGCGCGTGCACGCGCGCACGTGTGTGTGTGTGTGTGTGTGTGTGAGAGAGAGAGAGAGAGAGAGTCAGTCAGTCAGTCGTATCCGACTCTTTGCAATCCCTTGGACTGTAGGCCGCCAGACTTCTCTTTCTTTGGGATTCTCCAGGCAAGAATACTGGAGTGAGTTGCCATTCCCTTCTCCAGGGATTTTCCTGACCCAGGGATTGAACCCGAGTCTCCTGCATTGCAGGCAGATTCTTTTTCATCTGAGCCTCCAGGGAAGCCCATAACATGCTGGATATTCATACCTTTTCTTGATAAATCTGTTTGTTTCAACTATTTTAAATGTGTTCAAACCCTTGCTGCACCATTTTGGTTTTTAGTTTGAATTCTTTAAGTATCCTGTGAATAACAGTGTAGGTATTTCTGTCATAAAATATACCCAAAGCCTTATTCCTTATGACTGAGCGTGGAATCACTTTCATTCATTTCACACCAGGGAGAAAATTCCCTCATGTAATGAACACATGTGTCCTGGCAATCAGAGCTGGTCGTCAGAGTGTCTCAATTGGATTTAAATCTTCTGTGATCATTTCCTCCCAGGGTTTTCTGTGGAGATGTGGCCTCATGGTATAGTATTCTTAAGGCAGAATTCTAATTCCTCTGTGCAGGTACACATATCCTACTTAGAAATATAGACTGATAGAGGACTCAACCATTAAGTTGAATTTCTATGAGATTGCTGCTGTGTCACATGTCAAGTAGCAAGGTTTATTATGTGTTATAATGATGCTTTGGAAATAAGGGTATTATTTTTAATACTTACATTATAATTTATTTATAGTTGAGTGAAAATCTAATGGCTAGTTATTTTGTTATTGTTTTTATTTGGAGTATCTCTAGGAGACTTTTTGCATACCCCTGAAAATACAAAACCATATTGTAAGGTTCCCCCCCACCCCATGGTAATTTATAATAATAGTTTAATAGATGACTTCCAACAAGATTATAGTGAATTAAATTATCCTTGTTTCATAAACTTTAGATTATTTAAAATAATTTTCATATTTTTACAAACAAAAAATTGTACCAAACATACAGATTTTAGTCAAGATCATATCATAAAGGTTTTCTGTCTTTCAACAAATGATTGTGCTTTTTCATTTAAAAAATAACCATATTAAAGCTAGAGTAGAAAACAAAGCAAAAGAAACTGTCCATAATTCTTCAATTCTTACACTGTAAGTTTTCTTAATCTGTATTTATGCTTTTTCCCTGACTTCCAACTCTACTGACTTCAAGGCCCAGAGGTTGTATCAGGTATTATTAATTTGTATGACCTGTTGTCTTTGTCAAATGTGGTCCTGCTTTGCTCTTTGAGCTCTTCCTTTATAACTTTGTGCTGACAGCTGATTGTGTCCTGGGGGCCTTGGGTAGGTGTTGACAGAACTGAGACATCTGTAAATGCACAGGATAGGACTCTTGTCTCTGTCCTGCCTCTGCAGAACATTGTGTCTAACATGGGAAAGGCTTAAAAATATTTGTGAAATGAATAAATAAATGCCCGACTAGAAGGTGTTGGTGATGAGGGCAGTAAATGTAGGTTAGTCATTTGAAACTGTGCTGCCACTAACTTAATTATAGATGGGCAGTGAAGGCAGCGTACCTCCAGGGATTGGAACAGGGTGAAGGAATTGATGGACCTTAGGGAATACCTCTAACATGCCTACACACGTACACCCCCAGATGTTTCTCAAATAATACTTCCATTGGCCACTCAGTAAAGGAACCAAGCTTTAAAAAGCTCATGTTGGTTTCTTTGACTTCAGTTCTAAAAATGGCAAATAAACTAACCTGCAAATATATGTAGGATCTTAAGAACAGGATGAAGATATTCAGCTTGGGGCATTTGGTATAACTTACTCATTATTGCTTATGTTCTTAGTAGAAAAGATTTTATTGGATGGTTAACATGTGAAGTTATGTCAGAATCATGAAGGAATCATAGAAAAGAATAGCTTTTTAAAAAGAAAGACTGACAACACTCAAATACCACAACACACCTACTAGAGGAGGTGAAATCGAGAACGCTGACAGTATCCAGGGCTGGTGAGGATGTGGAGCGGCAAAAACTGATTTGTTCCTGGTGATGGCGCACAGTGGCTCAGCCACTCTGGAGATTTCGCTGAGAAACCTCCTCTCACAGTAAGATCCAATAACTACATTCTTTGGTATTTACTGAAAGGGGTTGAAAACTTATGTTTTCAGCAAAAGCCTTAAAACTGCTACGTACTGTATGGTTCCAACCACAGGACATCCTGTAAAAAGCAAAACTATGCAGACAGCAAAAGGATCAGTGGTTGCCAGGCATCGGGAGGAGGAAGGGATGAATAAACAGAACACAGGATTTTTAAGGCAGTGAAAATACTTCGTATGATATCCAGTTCAGTTCAGTCGCTCAGTCGTGTCCGACTCTTTGTGACCCCATGAATCGCAGCACGCCAGGCCTCCCTGTCCATCACCAACTCCCGGAGTTCACCCAAACTCATGTGCATCGAGTCGGTGATGCCATCCAGCCATCTCATCCTCTGTTGTCCCCTTCTCCTGCTGCCCCCAATCCCTCCCAGCATCAGAGTCTTTTCCAATGAGTCAGCTCTTCACATGAGGTGGCCAAAGTATTGGAGTTTCAGCTTCAGCACCAGTCCTTCCAGTGAACACCCAGAACTGATCTCCTTTAGGATGAACTGGTTGGATCTCCTTGCAGTCCTCAGCACGCCAGGCCTCCCTGTCCATCACCAACTCCCGGAGTTCACCCAAACTCATGTGCATCGAGTCGGTGATGCCATCCAGCCATCTCATCCTCTGTTGTCCCCTTCTCCTGCTGCCCCCAATCCCTCCCAGCATCAGAGTCTTTTCCAATGAGTCAGCTCTTCACATGAGGTGGCCAAAGTATTGGAGTTTCAGCTTCAGCACCAGTCCTTCCAGTGAACACCCAGAACTGATCTCCTTTAGGATGAACTGTTTGGATCTCCTTGCAGTCCAAGGGGCTCTCAAGAGTCTTCTCCAACACCACACTTCAAAAGCATCAATGCTTCGGCGCTCAGTTTTCTTCACAGTCCAACTCTCACATCCATACATGACCACTGGAAAACTATATTATAATGCTGCTAATATATCAGTAACCATTTTCTCAAACCTATAGACTATACACCCCCTTGAGTGAACCTTAATTAAGCTCTGGATTTTGGAGGACTATGAAAATAATTCTGCTCCTTCACAGTTAGCCCAGTAAGTCTTCTGGGGGTAGGATTAAGGCGCTGGGCTGCAGTAAGAATTCTGTGGCCTACCTGGTGCTACGGAAAACTCTCTCTCCAGGCTTTTACTTGAACTTGGAGCAAAAATAAAAGATATCTGATGGCAGGCAGAGTTCTGAATGCTGGCCAGATTGGCTGAGGGCTGCCTTTGTGTGTGTGTGTCAGTACCTCAGTTGTAACCCCAGGGACTGTGCCCCACCAGGCTTCTCTGTCCATGAATTCTCAGGGCAAAGAACACTGAAGTGGTATCCATTCCTTTCATCCAGGGATCTTCCTGAGTCAGGGATCGAACCCCAGTCTCCTGCTTTGCAGACACTTTATCATCTGAACCCCCAGGAAAGCCAAGGGCTGCCTTGGTGCCTCAGAGACGTCATCTAACCTGAAGCAAGTCCATCTCAAGATAGACCCTGAGCCAGCCAGGGTCGCTCTTCCATTCTCCTCCCTACCCCTTCTTTGGGAAAATCTCAGAGTTTTTGTTTGACTCAACACAGTTCAAACCTTGGGTCGTCCTTCTGGTTTTCTAATAAATAGGGGAGGGGTTTGTTGTAATATGAAAATGTGAAGAAAGGTTGGGTCCCATCTTTAATACAGTTAAGATACTTTAGACATTGAAGGTCTGTAAATCATTAAGGAATTCTGTAGTCAAAATAGACATAATGGGCAGAGCCCAAATGTGAATGTATTTGACAGGTCTATACTTAATTACTTTTTAATATCAGTCAAACCAATTCCACTTCAGTTTGTTGGCCAGGCTTCTATTGGCATATTAAAACCCTATGAAGTTGAAAGCTTGAAACTTAATATTTGTAAACCACATTAACAGTGTACCTTTTTTTTGCCTTGCCATGTAGTTAAGAAATTAAGAATAAGAGATTTCAATTTGGTGTCTGTCTCAAAAACTGCTAAGTGGTAAGAATCTGTTCTCTTTTCAGAATTCTTAACAGTCAAGTCACAGATTTTTCGCTTAAAAGCTTAATTTACACATCATATCAAAGAAGAAAATTCCATATTGTTTTGTGTTAAGAGACGTGCATTTAATAAGTTTAACTAGGTGTATTAGTTTTCTAGGCTGCCATAGCAAAATGCCACAGGCTTAATGATAGAAGCATGGCTTAAACAACAGAAAACGTTTTCCTCACACTTGTAGAAGCAGGAAGTCCAAGATCAAGGTGTCTGCAAGCTTGGTTTTCTTCTTAAGCTTCTTTCCTTTACTTGCAGGTGGCTGTCTTCCCCCTGCATCCTCACATGGCTACCCCTCAATCTCTGGATTGTCTTTATCCTAATCTCTTAAGGACTCTGGTCATATTGAATTAGGGAACACCCATAAGACTTCACAAGGACTTCCCTGGTGGCTGAGACGCTAAAGCGTCTGTCTACAATGCGGGAGACCCGGGTTCGATCCCTGGGTCAGGAAGATCCGCTGGAGAAGGAAATGGCAATCCACTCCAGTACTGGAAAATCCCATGGACAGAGGAGCCTGGTAGGCTGCAGTCCATGGGGTTGCAAAGAGTTGGACACGACTGAGCAACTTCACTTATAAGACTTCACAAACTGTTGGTCAGGATTGAAGCGACTTAGCACGCGTGCACGCATATGAGCTCATGGGCTTCCCACGTGGCACTAGTGGTAAAGAACCTGCCTGCCAATGCAGGAGACAGAAGAGATGTAAATTTGAATCCCTGGGTTGGAAAGGTCCCCTGGAAGAGGAAATGGCAACCCACTCCAGGATTCTTGTCTGGAGAATCCCATGAACAGGGGAGCCTGGCAGGCTACAGTCCATAGGGTTGCAAAGAATTGGACACAACTGAAGCGACTTTAGCACACGTGCATGTGACCTCATGTTCCCTTCATTACCTCTTAAAAGGCTCTGTCTCCAAGTTCAGTCACGTAAGAAGTATAGGCTCAGGTCTTCAGCATATGAATTTTGGAGGGACAGGATTCAGCCGGTAAGCCCGGGAGTTAAGATGAGAGTTCTTTTCTCAGCTGCAGTACAGGTTCAGGTTCTTGATCAGAGCAGAGTGCTGACGCCTCGTGCGGCCACTGGGTCCAGCACCTTCCCTTCACAGTTGGATGGAGCGAGCGGCACCTCAGCCTCATGCCCTCATATTTGCCAGCTTCTCTTTAAGATTGCTGAGCACCTGCCCATTTTCAATATTTGTGAACAGCAGCCGAGTGCTGTTGGGCACTGCGTTTGAATTTAATTCGCCCACTGTGATTTGCCGAATATCTGCTTTTGTACATGTGTTCTTCATACACCATGATGATACCTGCACTGCATAAAAGTGACATGCAAGTTATTTTCATGTCTCCATTTAACACTGAGGTAGAGAGTAAATGGAAAATGTGTCAAAGCTTAGATTTCCTAAGAAATCTTTGTTTCCCAATTTATTCAAATATCACACTCTGTTATCACATTCTGTATCATTCTGTATTCCCGGTAAAGAATCTGCCTGCAGTGCAGGAGACCTGGGTTCGATTCCTGGGTTGGGGAAGAGCCCCTGGAGAAGGAAATGGCAGCCCACTCCAGTGTTCTTGCCTGGAGGATCCCATGGATGGAGGAGCCTGCAAGCTACAGTCCGTGAATAAAGTGACTAAATCACAAATCATTAGACATTTACTAGTGTAGACCTTTATTGTAGTTATAGTTTTATAGTTTTGTTTGTATCTAAATAATCAAAATAATGTACATAGGTTTTAGTTTTTAAAAAAAACCCTCATACTCCATAAGTTCATATTAATCTATTTTTGACACATGTAAGCACATATATTTGAATGTCACTGTGCAATTAGATATTCTTAGCACATGTCACTTGTGAAAAGCACTTTAAATCTAAGTACATTCAATTGAGCATAATTAAAATATCAAGATACATATTCTTCATATACATTTTGCCACTTAATTTTTTAAGTAGCTCTAAGTATCTACCATGTGAATTCAAATTAAAGGGAGGTGATTAAATTATAGTTATATTTAATGCTTTTAGTTTAAAATATAGCAGAAATTACACTGTGTTAAAAAAAAATACACTGCTATGTTTTCTGTGGACAGCAGATTGATGACAGAATCTTTTTTTTTTTTTTTAACATGGAACACTGTTACTCTTCTCTGAGTATTCACGAGACTGTTTCCTAGAATGGTGGGGGCAGGAACAGGAATCATAAGGGCTTTATCATTTTGTGTGTTCTTTTGACGCCTCCCAAGTCCAAGAAAGAATGTTCAAGGAATGCATCTCGGTTAGTAAAGAAGCATTAAGAGAAAGGCTCGTTTAGTTTGTAACAGGTGAGAGAAAATGAGTTATGAGGGCTCCTGAACATCTTTCATATTATCTAAAATTGTCTTTTAAATAATGTGTTTAGGCTGCTGCTGTTTCCTGTGATTGTAATCATGAGCAGAATGCCTCGAGTCATGTTTAATTCCCGTGTTTAATTCCTGTGTAACTTTTTGTTGTTTGTTCCCACCATGCAGTTTGAGAGATCTTAGTTTCCCAACCTGGGACTGAACCTGGATAGAGCCTGGCAGTGAAAGCACCAAGTCCTAACCACTGGACTACCAGGAAATTCTCTATTCCCATCTGACTTTAAAACCTACTTGGTTATAATCATTGGCCTGAAAATAAGTTACATTTTAGTGGAGAGCATTGTTCTTGGAACAGAGAATTTGGGCAGTACATTAACATTCTAGAAAACTGTTGCCTTTCTAAATTAACTTTTTGTTGTTTGTCCCCACCATGCAGTTTGAGAGATCTTAGTTTCCCAACCTGGGACTGAACCTGGATGGAGCCTGGCAGTGAAAGCACCAAGTCCTAACCACTGGACTACCAGGAAATTCTCTATTCCCACCTGACTTTAAAACCTACTTGGTTATAATCATTGGCCTGAAAATAATTTACATTTTAGTGGAGAGCATTGTTCTGGGAACAGAGAATTTGGGCAGTACATTAACATTCTAGATAACTGTTGCCTTTCTAAATATTTGATTTCTTGAAATTCTGTTTTTAAGAAAGAAGTATTTCTTCCCTCAAAAAAGTTAACTGTGCAGATCAGAAGTGTCAGTAATGAAGTAAATCACATAATTCGGCAGAAGGAATTTGGGTGGCAAAAGTGGGAGAAAGAGAAGAAAAATCAAGCTGAAAGAAGCACTTGACCCTGAGCAAAAGCTGTGAGAGCAGCCACATTTCAGGTTCTTTGCACACTATCTCTCCCATTTCAGAGAGGGGGTATTAGAAGGAAAAAACCTATATTTTACTTAGAGGCTTGAGGACCGTATCATGGGAAAAATTAGAGCATTTGGAAAGAATGATGCTTTGTGTCGATAGAGTGCCATTCACTTGAGAAGCTTGGTGCTTGGGCCTCATGCTGACATAGTTGTAGCTTCCATAGCCCCACGTCCCTCTCTGGTTGCTCTCAGCCCTCCTGGAAGCAGAAGTGAATTTATGAAGATCACGGACTTTAGAGGGACTCACGCAGCTAAAACTGTCATATGGAGATGTGCCCTTTTATTTGTGTCGGGAGCAAGATCAGGCGTCTGGCATCCACTTGTGCTCTTCTCAGTTGCTTCAGTCGTGTCCAACTCTTTGTGTCGACCCCATGGACTGTGGCCCGCCAGGCTCCTCTGTCCCTGGGATTCTCCAGGCAAGAGCACTGGAGGGGTTGCCGTTTCTTTCTGCAGGGGATCTTCCTGACCCAGGAATTGAACCTGTGTCTCTTAGGTCTCCTGCATTGGCAGGCAGTTATTCTTTATCACTAATGCCACCATAAACCCTAGCATCCTGTTGGGATGGCTTTAAAAGCCAAATATTAGAACTTGATCTTGAGCATTAAGGGTGATTGTGTTGCCTTTCCCTTCTCACCGTCGTATCGCCTGATCAGGAGGAGTGCATGGTGCGTCATTTTCGGCAGGGGAAGCTCTTCTGTACTGCACTCAGTCTAGGCTTTCTCAGCCCCTTCTGTGCACATTTCCATAGCGGCTTGCCAGCTGTAGAGAGCAGCCCACACCTAATAGAACAGAGACCAGTCCACTAATAGTGTTATAACCTGTGCTGGTTATCTACCTAGCCATTGTCATTTTTACCAGGACGTCATGATTAACTGTTTCTCAGTAAAAGATAATAATAATAATAATAAACTTCAAAATGTGTAAGTACCCAGAGTGTATTGAATGTTAGCGTGAATTTCATTAAATATAATTGAATGTATTTGTATTAAACCATAGCCATCAGGTTATGCTGAGCTCTAAGGCGTCACCTGTCACTCAGTTAGAGGAGTCCTTTCCATCCTTTTTTTACTCCCCCTTTTTTTTTGACTTGATAAGGCCAATTCCTACGAATCCTGATTATGACTGTGCTTTCCTATGAAAGAAGGTTTAATTTCCAAGTTCCTAGGAAAGAAAAATTTGAAAACTCAATTGCACTGGCTTTAAAAAGGCTTGTTTAAACTAAATTCACCCAAACAGAGTTCCGTCATGTACGTATTAATGGTACCCAGTACCACTGACGAAGAAGGCAATGGCACCCCACTTCAGTACTCTTGCCTGGAAAATCCCATGGGGGGAGGAGCCTGGTGGGCTGCAGTCCATGGGGTCGATACGAGTTGGACACAACTGAGCGACTTCACTTTCACTTGTCACTTTCGTGCTTTGGAGAAGGAAATGGCAACCCACTCCAGGAGAATCCCAGGGACGGAGGAGCCTGGTCGGCTGCCATCTATGAGGTCGCACAGAGTCAGACACGACTGAAGTGACTTAGCAGCAGCAGCAGCAGTACCGCTGATTGAGTGCTATGGTGTGCTGGTGCTTGGTACTTGTTGTGATACCAAATCCGGTACTTGTTTCCATGTTCTGCTCTCATCACCCTCTAAATAACACCCAAAATATGGGCTCCACGAGGGCGAGGATCTTTGTCAGTTTCGTTTATTCTTGTCCACCCGATTCTACAGTTGGCACATTGAAAGCATGAAGAGCCTTAATGTCACTGTGTCTATTTTACAGATGAAGTAACTTTTGAGTGTGTAAGAAGCTCCTCAGAGCCTAGGCTGTCAATCAGGGGGCCACACCGACTCCTAGCAGTGCCCTCCATTGCTTGAGCAGCTGCTCTGTGTCAGGCACTGTGCTGGGTGCTGGTACATACTACTTTATTTAGTCCTCACAATGAGTCTGTGAAATGGTTACAACTCTTGTTTTTGTTCAGTTGCTAAATCATGTCTGACTCTTTGTGACCCAGTGGACTGCAACGCACCAGGTTTTCCTGTCCTTCACTATCTCTTGGAGTTTGCTCAAACTCAAGTCCAGTGAGTCGGTGTTGCTATCTAACCATCTCATCCTCTGTTGGCCCCTGTTCCTCCTACCCTCTATCTTTCTCAGCATCAGGGTCTTTTCCGGTGAGTTGACTCTTTGCATCAGGTGGCCAAAGTACTGTAGCTTCAGCTTCGGCATCAGTCCTTCCAGTGAATATTCAGGGCTGATCTCCTTTAGGATTGACTGGTTTGATCTCCTTGCAGTCCAAGGGACTCTCAAGAGTCTTCTCCAACACCACAGTTCAAAGGCATCAGTTCTTAGTGCTCAGCCTTCTTAGTGGTCCAGCTCTCACACCTGTACATGACTACTGGGAAAACCATAGCTTTGACTAGATGGACCTTTGTCAGCAAAGTGATGTCTAGGCTTTTTACTTGTTTATTTTTTTGTCTCTACTTTTTAATGCACTATCTAGGTTTGTCATAGCTTGTCTCCCAAGGAGCAAGCATCTTTTAAATTTCAGGTCTGCAGTCACCACCCACAGTGATTTTGGAGCCCTGCAAAATAAAATCTTTCACTGTTTCCACTTTCCTTATCTGTTTGCCATGCAGTGGTGGGTCTGGATGCCATGATCAAAACAGCCCTGTGTGGTGTTTAAACTCTGGCTGCCTGCCGCGTCTTCCAGTCTTCGGGCGGAGGGCCTGAGGCATGAGCAGGGGCCTCGGGCTCTTCCTTAGATGTCACTAACTGCTTCATCCTCTCATCTATGTTGCGGGTCAGACTGACTTCACCATAACTTCCGCGGGAGAGCCAGAGTGTATCTCTGCTGTTGCTGCTTAGGGCTCTTGCATTGCTGTTCTGATTTATGCTTTAGAACTTGAGTTGTGGCTCCTTACGCCGAATCCCGATCCATTTGATTCTATTCTCTTATCTTTGAAGGCTATATAGTAAGACTAAGACTAATAATTGTCAGTTTCTGCTGTGAATCGAAATTACCCCTCAACTCTGTGTGTGTCATTAAAGCAATCTGCAAGCTTTACAAAACTCCCTTCCACTCCTCCTCCTCGCCTCAGAACTTGTGCTGTTCTGCTTAAGTGTGACATAATTATCTGTTTATCTTTTCACTCTCCCTAGATCTTTTTCTCCTTAATACCCTAAATAAATTTTCATTCCACCTTGCTTGCTTCTGTAAATGACTAGCATTCTCTCTTTCTCCCCTTCCCTTGAGAAATGGAGATGACAGGCACTCTGTAATTTCTCAGCCTCCCTCTGCAGTCGCAGGTCGCTGCACACGCTGGACTTCGCCTCCCCGTCTCAGCAGCCTTGGCTGGCTGCCTTCTGCCCTTCAGGTAGCTCCTCTCTTGACATCCGTGCCTGTGTCACCGTGCATTGTGGTGTGCAGCTGGAGGGTCTCATTGTTTCTTAGCTCTTTGTTGTTTTCTTAGTCACTTAATTGTGTCTGACTCTTTGCGACTCCATCGACTGTCACCCACCAGGCTCCTAAGACCATGGAATTCTCCAGGCAAGGACACTGGAATGGGTTGCCATTTCCTCCTTCAGGGGAATCTTCCCAATCCAGGGTTCAAACCTGTATCTCCTGCATTAGCAGGCAGATTGTTTACCTCTGAACCACCAAGGAAGCCCTCTCTCCTGAGTGTTTCATCTTCCTTTCACCCCATATGAACCCTCGCCTTCAGGCAGCACATACGTAGGATGATGCCCTCTCATCCGTGTCTCAGTCCTTAATTCCCAACTTGCCCTTTTACTGCCTTCTGGATGTGTTATCTCTTTGTTCCTCCATTTTACATGTATGCAAAAACTCTGATCCTACCCACTTTCAGCCCCGCATTCAGCTCCAAGCCCTGCTGATTTCTACTCATCTCCCCACCGCCTGACTCAGGGCTTCCCTGACGGCTCAGCGGTGAAGAATCTGCCTATGAATGCAGAAGACACACGAGACGTGAGTCCAATCCCTGGTCGGGATGATCCCCTGGAGAAGGGTTCCCCTGGAGGCACCCACTCCAGTACTCTTGCCTGGAGAAGTCCATGACAGAGGAGCCTGGTGGACTCCAGCTCACAGGTCAAAAAAGTCAGACACAGCTTAGTGATTGAGCACACTCCCTCGCCCCTCCCTCATTACCAAGAAATGGTTCTAATTCCGGCCCTTCTTCTCTCTCACCTAGTCTGCTAAATGCTTACTTTTTATCTCTGCCTCAGGAGCTCTCCCTCCTAGTAAACTCTCCCCTCACACCTCAGTTGGTAAAGAATCTGCCTGCAATGTAGGAGACCCCGGTTTGATTCCTGGGTCGGGAAGATCCCCTGGAGAAGGAATAGGCTACCACTCCAGTATTCTTCGCTTGTGGCTAAAGAAGGGAAAGGCTACCCACTCCAGTATTCAGGCCTGGAGAATTCCGTGGACTGTATAGTTCACGGGGTCGCGGAGTCGGACACGACCGAGCTGCTTTCACTTTCGCTTTGCTGCCCAGTCACCTTTCTGAGACCTAGATACTAGTCCCCACACTGGCCGGCTCCTAAACTTGCCAGCTTCCCTCCCACCGCAGGCTCACGCCCAGGCATCTCCCGGGGGCAGCTCCACTCACCCAGGGTGGCAGTGCAGGCCTTCCCCGCGCTGGCCCCAGTAGTGTTATTTTCCACCATACTGTCTCATACCCCTTCCAGCCATCTGAAGCGATGATTCTTCCATGCTCCCACGGTAAGCAGTGGAAATCAGTGCTCAGGCTCTGGCATCCAGCAGGTCTAGTTTTGAATCCAGGCTTTACCTTCTTAGCTGTGTGACCTCTGGCAAGCTACATAACCTCCTTTCAGCTTCACTTGCTTGCTTAGTGGGGATAATGGGAATAATATTATCACCTATCTGATGATGTTTTGAGGACTCAAAGAGAAAGTCTAATAGAGCTTTTAGCAAGCACTCAATAGATGTTCTGGGATGATCATGTTAATTTCATCATAATTATCCTTATTGGAATCTCTTTGGACAGTTGTGCTGCTGGTTTTAGTTCCCTTCTGAGTGTGGCACAAGCTCTTGTCAGGGTGACTGTGTCTCTGCCTGGATTCAGTTCAGTCGCTCAGTCGTGTCCGACTCTTTGCGACCCCATGAATCGCAGCACGCCAGGCCTCCCTGTCCATCACCAACTCCCGGAGTTCACTCAGACTCACGTCCATCAAGTCAGTGATGCCATCCAGCCATCTCATCCTCTGTCGTCCCCTTCTCTTCCTGCCCCTGAATCCCTCCCAGCATCAGAGTCTTTTCCAATGAGTTAGCTCTTCCCATGAGGTGGCCAAAGTACTGGAGTTTCAGCTTCAGCATCATTCCTTCCAAAGAACACCCAGGGCTGATCTCCTTTAGGATGGACTGGTTGGATCTCCTTGCAGTCCAAGGGATTACCTAAATCCTAATTGCGGTTCAGTGACTGGTTTATATGTTATCTTCTTTTTTCACCAATCCTGTTTTTTAATTTTTAATTTTAGTTGTGGCAAAAACGCATGACACATAATTTGCCATCTTAACTGTTCTTTTTTCTTGATTTATTTGTTTGTTTATTTTTGATCATGCTGGGTTTTTGCTGCTGTGTGAGGTGAGTGTGGCACAAGCTCTTGTCAGGGTGACTGTGTCTCTGCCTGGATTCAGTTCAGTCGCTCAGTCGTGTCCGCTCTTTGCGACCCCATGAATCGCAGCACGCCAGGCCTCCCTGTCCATCACCAACTCCCGGAGTTCACTCAGACTCACGTCCATCAAGTCAGTGATGCCATCCAGCCATCTCATCCTCTGTCGTCCCCTTCTCTTCCTGCCCCTGAATCCCTCCCAGCATCAGAGTCTTTTCCAATGAGTTAGCTCTTCCCATGAGGTGGCCAAAGTACTGGAGTTTCAGCTTCAGCATCATTCCTTCCAAAGAACACCCAGGGCTGATCTCCTTTAGGATGGACTGGTTGGATCTCCTTGCAGTCCAAGGGATTACCTAAATCCTAATTGCGGTTCAGTGACTGGTTTATATGTTATCTTCTTTTTTCACCAATCCTGTTTTTTAATTTTTAATTTTAGTTGTGGCAAAAACGCATGACACATAATTTGCCATCTTAACTGTTCTTTTTTCTTGATTTATTTGTTTGTTTATTTTTGATCATGCTGGGTTTTTGCTGCTGTGTGAGGGCTCTCTCGTTGCAGTGAGTGGGGCTACTCTGTTGTACCGCAGTCTCTCGTGGTGGCTTCTCTCGTTGCAGAGCTCGGCTCTTGGTGCCTGAGCTCAGTAGTTGTGGCTCACAGGCTTCAGCTGCCTGTTGCATATATAGGACCCTCTTGGACCAGGGATTGGGCCTGAGTCCCTAGCACTGGCAGGCAGATTCCTATCCATTGTACCACTAGAGAAGTCCTTCAGTTCAGTTCAGTTTAGTTGCATCCAACTCTTTGTGACCCCATGAATCACAACACGCCAGGCCTCCCTCACCAACTCCCAGAGTTCACTCAGACTCATGTCCATTGAGTCAGTGATGCCATCCAGCCATCTCATTCTCTGTCACCTCCTTCTCCTCCTGCCCCTAATCCCTCCCAGCCTCAGAGTCTTTTCCAATGAGTCAATTCTTTGCATGAGGTGGCCAAAGTACTGGAGTTTCAGCTTTAGCATCATTCCTTCCAAAGAAATCCAAGGGCTGATCTCCTTCACCATTCTTAATTGTAGATTTAGTAGTGTTAACTGTGTTCATACAGCTATGCACCACATCTCTAGAAGTTTTTCATCTTAAAAAACTGAAACTCTGCTCTTGGAACAATTTCTCTTTTCTTCCTCTGCCAATCCCTGGAAACCGTAGCTTTCTATGAATTTGTCCTTGAGGTTCATGCATGTTGTAGCATGTGACAGGATTTCTTCCCTAAATAACAGTCCAATGTATGTATGTCCCACCTTTTCTTTGTATATTCATTGGCTGATGGACATTTTGGCATAAAATATTTTTAATATTCTCCTTAAAAAAAAAGGAACTTAGAGATATAATCAAGCTAAGTGGAAACCTTGTTTAAATCTTGATTCAAATAAACCAGTAAACACATTTTGGAGCCAATTTGTATTTTTAACTTTGGACTAGGTATGAGATGATACCAAAGAAATATTATGAGTGAAAATAATATTGTGATTTTGTTAGATAACATCCACGCATTTAGGGAGCCATACTGAATCATGTAGAGGTAAAAATTATGTTGTGTGATATCTGCTTCAAAATGCATCAAGCAGTAAAAGGGAAAGGGTGTTTAAAAAAAATAGGACGAGTTATCTAAAGCCACAGTAATCAAACAGCATGGTACTGGCTTAAAAACAGGCATATTAAGCTAACGGAATAGAATAGAGAACTGAGAAACATACCCTTGTGCATATGGTCAAATGATCTTCAACAGAAGTGGCAAGACCACACCATGGGAGAAAGAATGGTTTTTTCCAACAAATGGTGTTGAGAAAACTGAATATGCATATATGCTAAGTCATTTCAGTCGTGTCTGACTCTTTGTGACCCTATGGACTGTGGCCTGCCAGGCTCCTCTGTCCATAGGATTCTCCAGGCAAGAATACTGGAGTGGGTCCCCATGTCCTCCTCCAAGAGATCTTCCCAACCCAGGGATGAACCCACGTCTTTTATGTCTCTTGCATTTGCAGGCAGGGGTTCTTTCCCACCTGGGGAGCCCTTGAGAAAAACAGCTATCCACATGCAAAAAATTAATTTGGACCCTAACCTTACATTAAAATGTAAGACCTGAAAGCATAAAACTACTAGAAGAAAACAGGGGAAAAACTTCATGACGTTGGATTTGGCAGTGATTTCTTGGTATGACACCAAGAGCCCAGGAGCAAGATTAGACAAATGAAACTGTATCAACTTTAAAAACATCTGTGCACCTGTTATCTCCTTATGTATTTTACCACCTCCCCAGATTTTCCAAGCTAGCAGAAACCTTTCCCTCCTTTGAATTTCATGGCAGTGTGTCTGGACCTTAGCTCTTACCACATGTTTATCTTACTTGCCATTTTTTGTATTCATAAGGGATATATTTCTTGGAGTCAGTAGAAAACTGTTCCTTCTGCTGGTTGGTTGTGTAGCTCTGAAGTGTAAGTTGGTGTATTAGTTTGTTAGAGCTGCCGTAACAGAATACCCACAGGTGGGGTGGCAAGGTAGATTTATTTTCTCACATTCCTAAAGGCTGGAAGTCCAAGACCAAGGTGTGAGCAGGGTTGGTTCCTTATGAGGCTCCTCTTCTTGGCTTGGAGACGGCTGCCTTCTTACTCTGCTCCACGGCCCTTTCTCTGTCTATACATGTGTCTGTATCTTGCTTTCCTCTAACTGTAAGGACACCAGTCACATTGGATTAGGGCCTACCCGCAGGATTTCAGTTTACCTTAATTAGTTCCCATGAAGTCCTGAATTTGATCTTAGTCACATTCTAAGATACTAAGGGCTAAGACCTTAATATATAAATTTTGGTGGAACACTGTTCAGCACATAATAGTTGCTTCCATCTTTCTATGCCTCGGTTTCCTCTTATGTAAAATCTGGGGGGAAAATTACCTCTTGAGTGAACAGAAAGCGTATAGAATATTGATGCATGCAAAACAACACCCTAATAGCCTATGATAGATGCTTAATGAATGTTTATTGCCTCCAGTCTTCCTTAAAACTCCTTGAGAACAGGAATGCTTTCTCACTCATCTTACGTCCTTACTGTTGCTAGGACAAACTGGAACCTGATTGCTTAAAAATATTTGGTGAATTGGGACTTCCTTGGTGGACCAGTGGCTAAGACTGTGGGATCCCAGTGCAGGAAGTCCAGGTTCGATTCCTGGTCAGAGAACTAGATCCCACATGCCTCAACTAAGACCCAGCACAGCCAAATATATATATATATATCTGTATATATGTTTCTTTTTTAATTTGTTGAATAAATACATGAATGAATGATCAAGCCTCAGAAGTGAATCTGCAGTAGGTGTGTGAGTTTCTGTTTAGGTGGATCCAGATACTGGATATTAACTAAGATTTCGATCATAAAAACTATACTGAGAAGCCTGAAAAAAGTCAGCGTCCCCACTGTAAATATTTTATGCCACATGGAGCTGGTTCTGATGTGGAAAACTGTCACCTGGCCTGCTTGCCACAGACTCCAGAAAGTCACAGGGAAGTGCTTTGTGATGAAATTGTACACATACAAAAAGCAGTATCTTCCCAGCCAGAGGCTTCAAGTGATGAGGGACACGGAGACATCACGTGCACAATAGGTGTTCCTGTCCACGGTCTGCGGATTCAGCTGCCTTTGATCTCTGCAGAGGAGGGGTGTGGGTACGGCGCTGTGAATGGACAATCGGCCAGGAGGCTGAAGAGCAGTGAGCGGGTCGTGGTGGTGCCCGGAACCCGTGCATCTGATGATAAGCATCTTCTCTTGGTGCCTCGGAGTCTCTCATTTCCTTCCAGTTTGACTCCAAAGGACCGATTCGTCTTCAGCCCCACTACAGCGTGCCACTTTGAGTCTGTAGGTTCTTTCTTTCTGAAGCCCCAAAGGTAATGAGCCCATCATCATTTTTCCTAATATCACTGCACTCTTTTCTCCCCACTGCCTCTATTTTCTGCAGCTCTCTGAAGGGAACTTTTGCATCATCCTTAGTGATTAGACCTTACTGTGCCGTCCTAAAAGGTTGATATCTATCAGTTGGCTTGAAGTCAAGGGAGTTGAGTATTATTTCTTATTTTATCATATATAATATTACTTTTGTGAGTATTATTTATAAGATAATGAATGGGCTTCCCTGGTGGCTCAGCGGTAAAGAATCTGCCTGCCATGCAGGAGATGTGGGTTCGATCCCTGGGTCAGGAAGATCCTGTGGAGAAGGAAATGACAGCCCTCTCCAGTATTCTTGACTGGGGAAGTCCCATAGACAGAGGAGCCTGGTGGACTACAGTCCATGAGGTTGCTAGAGTCAGACACAACTTAGCAAGTAGACAGTAACAACAAAGGTAATGAATAAGATAGCAATTCTGTACCTAAACATCATAACCTTTAATAATGTTATTACTGCTTGGATATGTATAAAACGTTTGTTAGCAGTTCAGATGTAAAACATATGAATGTTACTCTCTGAAAGTATGTAGAAAACTAGAATTAGAAATCAAAGCCTTAAGCCCTTTAAGCAGCCTCTCAGAGTTGAAAGGCAGCCTAGAGATAATGTAGTGAGGTGAAATGATTCTCAGCTCTCACTGCACATTTTAATCACATAGGGAGGGGGCAGATGCAGAAATTCTCATTTAGCTTGCCAACAGTAAGATCTAGGACTCAATGCTTTTGAAAAGCTCTTCAAGCAGCCATAGCATTCCACCAGGGAGGACAGTCATCAGCCTGAGAGCTAGAGGAAAGGAAACGAGTGTGTTTATTTTATTTTATTTTGTGTGTGTGTGCTCTTTATTTTTTATTATTATTATTTTTTTAACTTTACAATACTGTATTGTTTTTGCCATACATTGACATAAATCCGCCACGGGTGTACATGAGTTCCCAATCCTGAACCCCCCTCCCATCACCCTCCCCGTATCATCTCTCTGGGTCATCCCAGTGCACCAGCCCCAAGCATCCTGTATCCTGTATCGAACCCAGACAGGTGATTCGTTTCTTACATGATAGTATACATGTTTCAATGCCATTCTCCCAAATCATCTCACCCTCTCCCTCTCCCACAGAGTCCAAACACCTGTTCTATACATCTGTGCCTCTTTTGCTGTCTCGCATACAGGGTTATCATTACCATCTTTCTAAATTCCATATATATGTGTTAGTATACTGTATTGGTGTTTTTCTTTCTGGCTTACTTCACTCTGTATAATCGGCTCCAGTTTCATCCACCTCATTAGAACTGATTCAAATGTCTTCTTTTTAATGGCTGAGTAATACTCCATTGTGTATATGTACCACAGCTATCTTATCCATTCGTCTGCTGATGGACATCTAGGTTGTTTCCATGTTCTGGCTACTATAAACAGTGCTGTGATGAACACTGGGGTACATGTGTCTCTTTCACTTCTGGTTTCCTCAGTGTGTATGCCCAGCAGTGGGATTGCTGGATCATAAGGCAGTTCTATTTCCAGTTTTTTAAGGAATCTCCACACTGTTCTCCATAGTGGCGGTACTAATTTGCATTCCCACCAACAGTGTAAGAGGGTTCCCTTTTCTCCACACCCTCTCCAGCATTTATTGCTTGTAGACTTTTGGATTGCAGCCATTCTGACTGGTGTGAAATGGTACCTCATTGTGGTCTTGATTTGCATTTCTCTCATAATGAGTGATGTTGAGCATCTTTTCATGTGTTTGTTAGCCATCTGTTTGTCTTCTTTGGAGAAATGTCTGTTTAGTTCTTTGGCCCATTTTTTGAAAGCATTTACCCTAAAGTCAGAAACAAAACAAAGGTGCCCACTTTCACCACTACTATTCAACATAGTTCTAGAAGTTTTGGCCAAGCAATCAGAGCAGAAAAAGAAAAGGAATCCAAATTGGAAAAGAAGAAGTAAAACTCTGACTGTTTGCAGATGACATGATCCTCTACATAGAAAACCCTAAAGACTCCACCAGAAAATTACTAGAGCTAATCAATGAATATAGTAAAGTTGCAGGATATAAAATCAACACGCAGAAATCCCTTGCATTCCTGTACACTAATAAAGAGAAAATAGAGAAACTAAGGAAACAATTCCATGCACCATTGCAACCAGTGTGTTTAGAATCACTGAGCACCGTGCCGGCTGCTGTACATTCGCCATCTCTTTGATCCTCATGACAAGTGAGATGGTTCGACTAGCAGTGACCGAGGCTCCGTCGTTGCACGTGACGCTCAGCGGCCCCTTAACCGCTCTTGGCGGCACGTGGTGAGTGTGTGTTGGATTTCTGTTCTGTTCTTCTAGAAGATCCAAGTACATGTGCGCTGACTGCTCTCTGTTCTACCCTTGGTGGACATGGTCTTCCCTACTTTCGAGCTTTTAAAAGTCAGCCTCAGGCTAATTCCAGCTCAGCAAATCCTTCCCAGCAGTTCTGCCCCATGGAACAGTTTTTAAATTTTTATTTATCTTCACACCATGAAAACTCAAGTCCAGAGTTGAGCTGGACTTAAGCTGTGCCCTCAGCCCTGGTATCAGGCCAGGTCCCATTCATCTCTTCATTTTGCCTCCCTCAGGCAGCTCCCTCCCTGTCACTTGGAAAGATGCAGGGGCAAACTCAGAAAATATTCCCGGGCTGTAGACAGGCAGGGGTTGGTCTTCTGGCCCACCTGCAGGTCGCAGGCGTGTGAGCGAGGTGTGGCCGTTCTGAGCCCCAGAGCAGGGGAAGCAGCACGGCTTCATGTGGGCAGAAGACCCCAGCAGACTCTCCTTCCCCTCTACAGAGGCCTTCTGTGGGGCTTTTCATGAATCCAAACCAGGTTTTCTCTACAACTTCCTAAGTCACCCAGGAGAGATGAAGATGATGGGTGAAACATGAGATAAGCAATACAGACAGGGAGTCGGTGGCTGTCTAGACAGACTTCTCCGTAGTTTGTATGTGTGGAGAGAGGAACATCCTAGACTGTTTTTAAGAATGTGTGTCTTGACTAAGTTTGGTAAAAATGGAAAAATGATTTGATTTAGACAGTTAAAGGATGAACATTTTTCTTTGGGTTTTTTTTTTTTTTTTGGTTAACATTACCTCTTGTATTAGATAAGTTATGCAGCAGTATTTATTTTTCTTTATGGAAGCATCACATGGTCTATGTGGAAGAAACAAAAGATATAGCAGAAAAGAAAATAAACCATCTGTTAGCAGTGTAGTGTATCTCTGTTGCGTGATGGTCAGGGATAGCAGGGAGAGAGGCATGCACGTGTTTACACATCTGAGAGCTTTTGCTTCATAATGCATATTGAGTATCTCCCACCTTATTCTTATTGGCAGCATACTATCTCATTGCAGGCATATACTCAAGTGCATTTAATCTGTCCCTTCCCACTGTATATTTATATTGTTTTTGATTTTTATTTCCAGGTATTAATACTTCAGAGGCCATTCCTATAACTGATTTTGATTAATACAAACCATTTTCTGAGGGCACACACATTGGTAGGATCAGAGACTCTAGCAAGAAGCAGTTTGGTATGAAATTGACCCAAACTGTGCCTGTTACCACAATAGCATCTGCTAAGCTGTAAATGTCAGCACCGTGTCTGTGGTCTGGTTTGGTGATGTGGCTACGTAATGAAGATTCTGAACTGCATGCGTGTGTCAGCCTTAGTTTGGAAGATATAAAAATGTAATAAGTTTGAGACAAGGAATAACAAGTTGAAGTATAGTAAGAATGTGATTGCTTATAATAAATATAGGCTTATAGCTTCAAAATAGCTTAAAATTTCCCTTAGAGTGTGCACTTTAGAGATTTCCACAGATGATCTTGGAGGTGTGGCATCTAGGCATTTGCCAGAATGAACACATGTTGTTCACAGTTTCGGCTGTAATTGATTTAATGCAGTTTTTTTTTTTTTTGAAACAAAAGATATAGCAGAAAAGAAAATAAACCATCTGTTAGCAGTGTAGTGTATCTCTGTTGCGTGATGGTCAGGGATAGCAGGGAGAGAGGCATGCACGTGTTTACACACTGAGAGCTTTTGCTTCATAATGCATATTGAGTATCTCCCACCTTATTCTTATTGGCAGCATACTATCTCATTGCAGGCATATACTCAAGTGCATTTAATCTGTCCCTTCCCACTGTATATTTATATTGTTTTTGATTTTTATTTCCAGGTATTAATACTTCAGAGGCCATTCCTATAACTGATTTTGATTAATACAAACCATTTTCTGAGGGCACACACATTGGTAGGATCAGAGACTCTAGCAAGAAGCAGTTTGGTATGAAATTGACCCAAACTGTGCCTGTTACCACAATAGCATCTGCTAAGCTGTAAATGTCAGCACCGTGTCTGTGGTCTGGTTTGGTGATGTGGCTACGTAATGAAGATTCTGAACTGCATGCGTGTGTCAGCCTTAGTTTGGAAGATATAAAAATGTAATAAGTTTGAGACAAGGAATAACAAGTTGAAGTATAGTAAGAATGTGATTGCTTATAATAAATATAGGCTTATAGCTTCAAAATAGCTTAAAATTTCCCTTAGAGTGTGCACTTTAGAGATTTCCACAGATGATCTTGGAGGTGTGGCATCTAGGCATTTGCCAGAATGAACACATGTTGTTCACAGTTTCGGCTGTAATTGATTTAATGCAGTTTTTTTTTTTTTACTACTTTGACATTTATCTTATATGAAAAGAGCAATTCTATACTCAGGTTAATACATAAATAAAATGTAATAATACCTAAGTCCATAAAATGGTGTTTGATGAGGGATCTGATTTTTTAAGAGAAGTAAAAAATAGCTTTCCTCTAAGTTTGCCTGTTCTCTGGCAATTTTTGAAATAGTGATAGAATTGTGAAGTATTTATTAAAAAAAAAAAAAATCATGGGAAAGCCCGTGTTCTCCTTGCCCCCTCCCGTGCTGAGGA
The DNA here is from genome assembly GCA_006408695.1 of Aepyceros melampus. NCBI lineage: Eukaryota > Metazoa > Chordata > Mammalia > Artiodactyla > Bovidae > Aepyceros > Aepyceros melampus. The sequence goes on from SJXQ01007285.1 coordinate 190,678, forward strand.
AGGCGCAGTCGTGTCTCTTTAACTGGACGCCACCTGACTTTCATTTCGTGGCTGCCTTTGTGTGCTTGGCTTTGAGTCTTGTGGTGGCAGTTGATTGTGCTTCAAGGAATGCTCGTCCTGTAGCATGAGGACTTGGGGGAGGCCAACAGGAGTCTCTCTGTGCTGGACCAGGTCTCTGGTGTTTTCTGTCTTTCAGCCTCCACGTGAAGGAAACAGAGCCTGACCCAAGTCCTCCCAGGCAGGCACTGTATTTTGATTCAAACTCAGAATCGCTGTTTTAATTGTTGGGGCAAGAATTGGAACTCCAGTCTATTGAGAATAGAATATTCTGCGCTCCTTTGAGGAGAATCACTCATCTCTTCCTGAACCACGCTGCTTTATACTAAATCTTCTCTTTTCCTCCTTTTTTAGGCAGGGGGCTCCCAAGTGATTTTCACCAACCCTTTGGAAATTGTCAAGATCCGTTTGCAAGTGGCTGGAGAAATCACCACGGGGCCCCGAGTCAGCGCTCTGTCCGTCGTCAGGGACTTGGGCTTCTTCGGGATCTACAAGGTAAGTCCTGTTGGTCATTTATTTGAGTGCATGCTCATCTCCTGCACTGGTAAGTGTTCATTGGTGTGAAATTGATGCCTCACATTTGTGTACCTGGAGAAGATCTTCTGCCAGAGCTCATAGGGCATCGTCATGCCGGTTAGGAAGAGATGCCCCTTCCTGGCATCTGCCAAGGAGCTGTCCTTAGAAGACATAAATAAAGGGTGAACATGATGCCATGACCCCCGCACACAGTTTGCCACGGCACTGGCTAGAGTTTTGTTGGGATCTGTTCAGTTTCAGTTCAGTTCAGTTGATCAGTCGTGAGGTCAACTCATGGGATTGACTCTTTGCGACCCTGTGAACCACAGCACACGAGGCCTCCCTGTCCATCACCAACCCCCGGAGTCCACCCAAACCCATGTCCATCGAGTTGTTACTGATGTAAAAATCTGGTTCTCAGCGCTGCTGCCCATGAATGGCAGCTGCCAGGTTCACCGGGCGCCATCTTGCAAGGGAGGCGGGCTGAGTTCAGTTTACCCACACATGTGAAGCCCATACTAGATCAGGAATTTATGTTCTGATCCTGTCGTTCCAAACCTGTACACTGTGTGCCTTGTCATAATTGTTTTGCATGCTAGCCATTTATCATTTAGGAAATAGTTTTTGAGAACAATTGCAAAACAAAAACTTTAGAAGATTCTTCACATTAGTTATTTACGCTTTTCTGCCAAATAAGTTGTAATGAACTAGAACTAAGCTTTATATTATGCCCTGCTGTAAGGCTTCATCAAACATAAGGTGTTCACTGTTTTTCAATGAGAAGATTTTAAAAAAGCAGTTTCATGGCCAATTTGAATAAGTAAACCTTCAGGGATATAAGAAGGTAAGTCAAATGTCTACTTAAAATATCTTTCATTTATTTACACATAGATATATAAAATCACATTGTATAGAATTAATGTAGCTTTTTTCTATGTAAACATATCTAGAAATATTCTTCATATGAGTTTTGAACCCTTTTCATGATCACCACTTACTCCACATTTTAAATCAGCAGTTCATATGGTTTTGCAAAGCCTGCCATCTTCACTTTCATTCCACGCTGGCAAGAGGAAGGCTTTTGGACGTTGTGTAATACTGGCCCAGGAAACCGTGTCCCACAGACACATAACATTAGAGTTCTTCCTTTTTTTGCTATTCCCAGTTTATCCTGAATGAGTATAAATGGTCCATGTGTAACATACTGCTTTTTCAAGTGAACTTTCAATGCCTAGTTTTGCCATTCAGCACAACATTTGTAGAAGTATCCCCTAGGAATATTTTTTTATCCTTTTCTTTTTAACTCAGTTTTTTAGATGACCTTGGTAAACAGTCAGTGTGAGTGATAACTGAGGTTGTTTCAAGCAAGTCTGCCTTCCTTACCTGGAACTCCATGCTTCTCAAGGTCAAGTAGCGGGAAGAGTACTCCATGATCTGAGACTTTGTGAGGATCAAATATTATGTGATGCCCTCTTAGTGTTTTGGGGAGAACCTCGCCCTTTATTTAGACATCTTGTAGTGTTTAAGAATAAACATGTTGTTTTTTTTTAAGTAATTTTATTTATGTATGAAGACCCAGCACGGCCAAAATACATACATAAGTAAAATTACTTAAAAAGAAAATCAACATGTTTATTCTTAAACACTACAAGATGTCTAAATAAAGGGTGAGATTCTCCCCAAAACACTAAGAGGGCATCACATAATATTAGATCATTGCTGCGCGGGCTTTTATCGAGTTGCAGCGAGCAGGGGCTGCTTTCTCGCCGTGGGGCCCAGGCTTCTCATTGCTGTGGCTTCGCTTGTTGTGGAGCACCAGCTCTAGGGCCCCTGGGCTTCGGTACTTGCGGCCGTGGACTCAGTAATTGTGGCTCTTGGGCTTAGTTGCTCTGCTGCTGCTGCTGCTGCTGCTGCTAAGTCGCTTCAGTCGTGGCCGACTGTGTGCGACCCCAGAGACAGCAGCCCACCAGGCTCCCCTGTCCTTGGGATTCTCCAGGCAAGAACACTGGAGTGGGTTGCCATTTCCTTCTCCAATGCATGAAAGTGAAAAGTGAAGTTGCTCAGTCATATCATGACCCCATGGACTGCAGCCTACCAGGCTCCTCCGCCCATGGGATTCTCCAGGCAAGAGTACTGGAGTGGGTTGCCATTGCCTTCTCCAAAGTTGCTCTGCCTCATGTGGGATCTTCCTGGACCAGGGATCAAAACCCGTGTCTCAAAGCCCTGCACTGGCAGGCGGGTTCTTCACCATTGAGCCACCAGGGAAGTCCTATGCTAGTATATTTTTTTTTAAGTAACACTTAAAATGCTCATTGTGATCGTGCAGTGGAACAGGATGTGATAGCTGTTTCATTTACCAAATTGTGATCCAGCTGTAAGAAATAAACAGTATTGTCATGAGGCATAGCATTCATCATCAATTTGAAGAAAAGTCATCTTCTGTGCTGAATTTTTAGGCTCGTGCAGACTTTCACATGATATAGCAGCATGTCATTTTGACAGGATGCCAAGCAGTCTTTCAGTGGCTTGTCTGGTAAAAAGCACTTAGGTGCTATGGCAATGACTGCTATTGAAATGTCTAGATGGATAAAATGGTAAAAACTTGTTTGCGACACAGAAACAGAGACTGTTAAACTACCTGCAAATGATTCAAGACTGAGACTCAGTCCTTTTCATCTTCATAGTATTTCATAATCTTAATCCCCTTTAACACCCCTTGGAAGGAGTTGGTCTCCTAATTTTGTAGTTAGGAGAACAGAGGTGCCAATGGTGGTATCTGAGCTGAAATTGAGGCTCAAAAGTTTCTTGTTTCCACTTTTGTGCTAAAATGGCTTTCTTGACATGAGCAGGATTGCTCAAGTTTGAGCAAGAGGCCTCTCCCATATAAAGTTAGTTTAATTACTAGCCTGGTGGCTTAATCTAGTTCAGAAGCATTCCACAGGCCTGGCTGCTGCCTTTCAAAACACTGCTTTCGGTGTATTGCTAATTACCAAGTGAAGTCACTAACAATTTGAGCTTTGAGCTTCTGGAAACTTGATTGCCTTGCGAGAGAATGCCCTGGCAGGCAGGCCCTTCCATCCGGCTGGCCACGGGTGTCCTCAGCAGATCAGCAAGTACCCCTCTCCGCTCAGTCTGATTGGGCTGTGTCGCCACCCTGGCTCATTCTCATTTGTTTCGTCCCACTTTCCGGCCTTAGGTTTTCTTTCCCGTGAGTTTCCTTTTCTCTGGGCTTATCTACTTTGCCCCAATCCTCCGTGGTCAGAAATCTCTATTGATTCCAGATCCTGCCTTTGAGGGGCATTGCCTGGAGAATCCCCATGGACAAAGGAGTCTTTGGGGCTACAGTCCGTGGGGTCGCAAAGAGTTGGACACGACTGAGTAAAGGGACTTCTCTGATGGTCCAGTGGGTAAAGCGGCGTGCTCCTAGTGCTGGGGGCCCAGGTTTGATCCGTGGTCAGGGAACTAGATCCCACATGCAGCAACAAAGAGCAAAGATCCTGCATGCCTCAACTAACAACCGGTGCAGCCAAATAAATAAAATTAAAAAAAAAAATTTTTTTTTTAGGGCTTCCCTGGTAGCTCACCTGGTAAAAAATCCACCTGCAATGCAGGAGACTCCAGTTCTATTCCTGGTCTGGAAGATGCCCTGGAGAAGGGAACAGCTCCCCACTCCAGTATTCTGGCCTGGAGAATTCCACAGACTGAGGAGCCTGGCAGGCTAGTCCAAGGGGCCACTGAGAGTCAGACGTGCCCGAGCGACGTTCACAGCTTCAGCATCGCTGCATACTGTGCCAAGTCGTTGCTTCAGCATACCTCTTTTCAGTGCTCAAGTTTTCTCTGTTTCTAGTCTTGGTGCCAAATAGAAAATTGTCAGTGACCGAGGGTGGCTAATACTGTTAAATCTGGTTCAATGTCCCTCTGGGTAGGTCTTGAAAAAGAGGACCTCTATCCTGGTTTTAGGTGGGACAGATACTCTTCATTTTTCCTTCCATTGCACCTTTTGTTTGCTGCTGTTAACATGACAATGTGGGACTCAGGAAGGGTGAGGGGAGGCTCTGTCTGTGTGTTTAGACCTGCAGTGTTTAACCTCACTTAATTGGACTTAACTGGGCTTTCTGTTTTTCTCCTGAATTGACTTGCAAAATACCCAGCTATTCTAACTGTGACTTCCCAGTAAAAGGTAATTAGAATAGTTGCTTTGGATATACATTTGCAACTGAAAAAAATGTGGATGTGGTAAACATTTCACATTCTTAAAGCTAGAAATAGTTCAGATAGAAGCGGACTCTGTAAACAAAGCACCCCCCCTCCCCATTTTGGTAACATTTAGAGAGTTACAGCTCAAAGTCCACAGGTGATTGAAGTAAAGACAGGATAATTAATTGTCCTTGAAAGAGCTATTTGAATAGAATGTAGTTTTTAAAAATCTGCAACATATACTACCATGAGTTGGTGTTTCCCTTTCATTAGGTGACTAAAGTATAAGCAAAATAAATTCTATATAGATAAGTGATACGTATCTACTTTTGATTATTGCTTTTCCTTAGGTGCCAACAGAGCTTTATTTAGGGCATAGATTGCACCTTCATAATGAAATAGGATTTATTTAATGTTAAATGGCGGCACAGCTAAGATAGACTGAAAGATGCTTCCTATGAAGCAATGGCGTAATTCATGGCTCTTTTTGAGAACAAAAAGTGGTCAGTGAAGCAGTGATGGTAAAGATCCATCAAGCTTTTTGAAAATTGTTTCCAGATTGTGTAATTGCAAATTAAACACTTCCATCTAGCATGGAAAGTCATCTAGGAATATGAGCCCTGTCTGCTGTTTTCTAATCAAAGGCCTCTGTCCCACTGCATTTGACAGAGTGAGTTGTCCCTTCAGTATCCATGGGGACAGATGCTCAAGTCCCTTATATAAAATGGGGTAGAATAATGAATGCAGTTGGTCCTCTGTATGCACAGGCTTCACATTCAGCTGTATATTCCATCCAAATTCCTGGATGTTATGTATGTGTTCTCACTCGAGGTGTGTATGTAAAGGAGTTATTGGAGCTACTGTTCATAAAATCAGAAAGCAAGTAATGAAATATGTTCTCGATTCAGTTCAGTTCAGTCGCTCAGTCCTGTCCGACTCTTGCGACCCCATGGATACTGCAGCAGGCCAGGCTTCCCTGTCCACCAGCAACTCCCGGAGCTTGTGCAAACTCGTGTCCATCGAGTCGGTGATGCCGCCCAGCCGTCTCATCCTCTGTCATCCCCTTCTCCTCCTGCCTTCAATCTTTACCAGCATCAGGTTCTTTTCTAACAGGTCAGTTCTTTGCATCATGTAGCTAAAGTATTAGAGCTTCAGCATCAGTCCTTCCAATGAATATTCAGGACTGATTTCCTTTAGGATTGACTGGTTGGATCTCCTTGCAGTCCAAGGGACTCATAAGAGTTTTATCCAACACCACAGTTCAAAAACATCAATTCTTGACTTCTCAGCTTTATGCTCCAACTCTCACATCCATATATGACTACTGGGAAAACTGTAACTTTGACTATACGGACCAGCAAAGTAATGTCTATGCTTTTGAATATGCTGTCTAGGTTGGTCATAGCTTTTCTTCCAAGGAGCAAGTGTCTTTTAATTTCATGGTTGCAGTCACCATTTGCAGTGATTTTAGAGCCCAGGAAATAAAGTCTGTCACTGTTTCAATTGTTTCCCATTTGTATGCCATTAAGTGACAGGACTGGATGCCATGATTTTCGTTTTTTGAATGTTGGGTTTTAAGCCAGCTTATCACTCTCCTCTTTCACTTTTATCAAGAGGCTCTTTAGCTCCTCTTTACTTTCTGTCATAAGAGTGGTGTCATCATCATATTTGAGGTTATTAATATTTCTCCCTGCAATCTTGATTCCAGCTTGTGCTTCGTCCAGCCCAGCATTTCACATGATGTACTCTGCATATTAGTTAAATAAGCAGGGTGACAATATACAGCATTGATGTACTCCTTTCCCAATTTTGAGCCAGTCCATTGTTCCATGTCCAGTTCTAGCTGTTGCTTCTTGACCCGCATACAGGTTTCTCAGGAGGCAGGGAAGGTGGTCTGGTATTCCTGTCTCTCTAAGAATTTTCCACAGTTTGTTGTGATGCACACAGTCAAAGGCTTTGGTGTAGTCGATAAAGCAGAAATAGATGTTTTTCTGGAACTCTCTTGCTTTTTTGATGATCTAACGGGTGTTGGCAATTTGATCTCTGGTTCCTCTGCCTTTTCTAAATCCAGTTTGAACATCTGGAAGTTCACGGTTCATGTACTGTTGAAGCCTAGGTTAGAAAATTTTGAGCATTACTTTGCTAGCATATGAGATGAGTGCAGTTGTGCAGTAGTTTGAGCATTCTTTGGCATTGCCTTTCTTTGGAATTGGAATGAAAACTGACCTTTTCCAGTCCTGTGGCCACTGCTGAGTTTTCCAAATTTGCTGGCTTATTGAGTGCAGCACTTTCACAGCATCATCTTTCAGGATTTGAAATAGCTCAACTGGAATTCCATTACCTCCACTAACTTTGTTTCGTAGTGACGCTTCCTAAGGCCCACTTGACTTCGCATTCCAGGATGTCTGGCTCTAGGTGAGTGATCACACCATCGTGATTATCTGGGTCGTGAAGATCTTTTTTGTACAGTTCTGTGTATTCTTGCCACCTCTTCTTAATATTTCTGCTTCCGTTAGGTCCATACCATTTCTGTCCTTTATTGTGCCTATTTTTGTATAAAATGTCCCTTGGTATGTCTTTTGTTGAAGAGACCTCTAGACTTGATTATTCTGCTAATTATCTCAAAGGGATATTGTTTGGTCTTTTAAAGTAAAATACAAGTTTGTTTCAAAACAAAATCAAATAATTCATAAATGTCTGAGAAAGTAAAATTTCCTCTTTACTCCTTACCATTCTAGTTTGTCTCTAAAAGATTACCACTGCATATATTTTTATAAATAATTTAAATTTTTATTTATTTCTCTCCTCTCTCTCTCCTATCACAAATTGCATACACACACACACACATCAATGTTATATCTGTGTTTTTTAACAAAAACAAAATCCATCTGAGCACAGTGTATCTTAATGTTCTTTTCTCATTTAATAACTGTGTACAGTGTTTTTTGTTTGTTTGTTTTAAGCAGTTTCTTAATGATGAGTACTTGTTTCTAGTTTGGAGACATTGCAAGCAATGACAGGATGAACATCCCTGCAGGTATTGTGATATACTTTTGTGAATAAATACAGTGAATCCCTAGCAATGAAATCGTTAGGTCAAGGCACATGTGCAGTTGTTAGCATTAGTAGATTTTGTCAAATCCCATCAGTTTATCTCTTTTATCTTAGCAATATACAAATACGTCAGAGTAATTTCTGAAGATAGCAGTTTACAAAAATACCTGCTCTTATGAGTTCTTAGCCCCACATAAGGAAAACAAGTGTTTAGTCATGACTAGGAGGACATCGTGCCATGCTGATTTTCTAGTATCAGGGGATGTTTATATGGCTTTACAACCACTAAAGTGGTAATTCATCCATCTTTCTCTTTCACCTGAAGCTCTGTGAAAGCCTCCTTGTGGGTTTCTCTGTTTCTTGACTCCCTCAAGTCCATAGTCCCTGCAGAAGCCAGAGTGATCTAAAGGTAAAATGTAAGTCAGATTAACTCATTCTGACTGTGTGCCTGGCACTGGTCTAGTCGTTTGAATGTCTCTATGAAGAGCCAAGTCCCTGCTGACACTTATGTGGGTAAAAGAAGTCAGCCATTCAGAAGACTGTATGACATCAAGTGAGGCCGAGAACCCTGAAGAAACAGGAGGCGGGATGAAGGGATGGAGAAGGGCCGGCTCCGGATGAGAGTGGGGGTGGGGTGGGCATGGGCATGCTTTTAATGGGGCGTCCCTGGCTCAGAGGGTAGAGTCTGCCTGCGATGCAAGAGGCCCAGGTTCAGCCCCTGGGTCAGAAGATCCCCTGGAGAAGGGCATGGCTACCCACTCCAGTATTCTTGCCTGGAGAATTCCATGGACAGAGGAGCCTGGTGGATCCCAGTCCATGGGATTGCAGTTCGGTTCAGTTCAGTTGCTCAGCCATGTCCGACTCTTTGTGACCCCATGAACCGCAGCATGCCAGGCCTCCCTGTCCATCACTAACTCCCGGAGTTCACTCAGACTCATGTCCATTGAGTTGGTGATGCCATCCAGCCATCTCATCCTCGGTCGTCCCCTTCTCCTCCTGCCCCCAATCCCTCCCAGCATCAGGGTCTTTTCCAATGAGTCAGCTCTTTGCATGAGGTGGCCAGAGTACTGGAGCTTCAGCTTCAGCATCAGGCCTTCCAATGACACGCAGGACTGATCTCCTTCAGAATGGACTGGTTGGATCTCCTTGCAGTCCAAGGGATTCTCAAGAGTCTTCTCCAACACCACAGTTAAAAAACATCAATTCTTTGGTGCTCAGCTTTCTTTATGGTCCAACTCTCACATCCATACTTGACTCAGACATAATAGAGTGGTCAGAAAGACATCTCTAAGATGATGATATCTGAAAAGAAACCAGAGGCAAGAGGAGGCTAGTGTGCCCGACAGAAACCATGTCTCTGGTGGAGAGCTGTCCAGCAGCGTCTGTGCTACAGCATGTAGATCCCAGCCCGGCCCCTTCCCTGCCGGCCCTTCCTCTCTGCCCTGCGCCCTGGCCACCCCACCCTCCCCAACTGCCTACTCTGCTCACCACCTGGCCGCCTTTCCTCTTCAGATCCTTCAGGCTCATGCCTTCATTTTCAGTTGTCTGAAGGCTCTTCCCGTCACATCTTAGCTCCTCAAATACCTGCCTGGAAGGACACCACGTCCCTGGCTGTCCCATCCCCTCATCCAGGTCTCTCAGTGGCCCATCACCGCCTGATGCTCCCCTCTTGTCTCTCCTCCTCCAAAGTGAACTGTGATAGAAGAGACCTCACTTGCTCACTGCTGCGTCCTTGTGACAGCTTCTGGCGCAAGAGTAGACATTTGATCGATATTCGTTGAGCACATGAATGGTAAGCAAAAGCCAGGTGTTGCCAAGTTATATAGCAAGGATATGAAAGCACAGAAAGAGGATAAGTTGGCAAGTAATGACCAAAGAAAACTAGGATACTGGGGAAGCTGAATGTGAAGGAAATAGCTGATTAGGTGAGAGATCGCTTTCCCGAGCTCTGAGGCCTCCATTTATTTATCCACAAGCTCTGCCCTGGCCACCGGGAACATGAGAGTGAATTCTAATCATATTTTTTTAAATTGCTTATTTATTTTTGGTTTGCTTGCGTCTCCATTGCTACCTGGGCTTTTCTCCAGCTGCGGCAAGTGGGGTCCACCTTCTAGTTGTGGGGTGTGGGCTCCTGTTGCAGGGCGTGGGCTCTCAGCACACAGGCCTCAATAGTTACGACCCACAGGCTCAGTTGTTGTGGTGCCCGGGCTCAGTCGCTCTGTGACATGTGGGATCTTCCCGGACCAGGGATCGAACCTGAGGCTCCAGCATTGGCAGGTGGATTCTGTACCATTCAGCCACCAGGGCATCCCTAATGCAGGGTTTAGTAAGTAGTTTACCATCTCGTGGGAGCAGTCAGACAAGTAACGAGATCGTTGGACTACAACATGTGCAGTTGAGAAGGGCTGTCAGAGGGTCAGCCATGCCCCGTTAGCAGAGATGGGGCTGACACATAGTAAGAAAGCCAGGAAGGCTTCCAAAGGGGAGATGGCATTGAAAGATGAGGCGTAGTT
>SJXQ01007285.1:201460-235392 GCA_006408695.1 Aepyceros melampus
CGAGTCTTGGAAAGTAATGAAACGAGAAAAGTATAGGAAGATTAAAAGCCAGATTTCTGGCTTGAGCACCTGGGTGGCTGATGATACTGTAAATTTTGTAATTTCATAATATTTGACAAGCTGCAAGAGACCTTAAAAAAACCTTCTGTTTGGTGTTACCTTTTTAACTGAGGAATCAAAGCACAGAAATCTCAGGAGAATCTGCTAGGTGCTTGGCAGGTGGAGGCACAGCTAGGACCGAGACTTCTCCTGACTCCCTGTCTGGTGTTCTTACTCCACCTGCTAAATGTAGGGCTCGAGCCTTGTCAGAGGACAGGGGCTTGAGATGTTCTTTAGGGGTCATGTGCATGCATGAGGCTATGAGAGTGGATAAGACCTCCAGACCGAGGGGATACCAATGATGGAACTCAACAACGGCCCTCATAGGGTGCAGGGATAAGTAAGTGTGGAGCAGAGGGTAGTAGAAACAGCTGTCCAGTGGAGAACTGGGAGGAACAGGTGGGAGCCCCAGGAGTGATGAGCTGGAAGTGGAGGAGAAAGAGGTGAGTGCTTTTCAAGTCCTGCAGAGACCAGGGGACTGAAGTCCAAGAAAAGGCCTGTGAACTGAAAGATGGAAGTCACCAGTTATCTTTCAGAAATCAATTTAAGGAGACTGGCAGAGGTAGAAACCTGGAGGAGAAAATATTCACAGATACAAACCACTCAGCCTAGAGATTTTACTGTGAAAGAAACAAAAGGGAAAGCATATAGCAACTGGAAGAAAAAATGGAGCCGAGCAGTAGCGTTAGCAGGGAGAAGAGATTAGGAGATTTATTGTTTGTTTGTTTGTTTTTTTAATTTTGTTGGGAGAACCATGCCTGTCTGTAGACAGAAGAGTCACTGACAATGGAAGGATTTGAAAAATCTGAACATATAGCAGGGTCAAATATGGTGCTAGAACTTTCAGGAGGGGCAGAGGCAGGCTCCAGCCTTAGGTGTGTATGTGTGTGAGTGAGTGTGTTAGTGTGCACGCTCAGGCTCTTTAGGACCAGCGCTCACTCTGAGCTAGGCCTCATACTTAGCGCTTTATACAGGTTACATCGTTTAATCCCTATTACAGCCTATGATGGGCTCCCCTGACGGCTCAGACAGTAAAGAATCCACCTACAATGCAGGAGACCCCAGCTTGATCCCTGGGTTGGGAGCATCCTCTGGACAAGGAAATTGTAACCCACTCCAGTGTTCTCGCCTGGAGAATTCCATGGACAGAGGAGCCCAGCGGGCTATGATCTAGGGGGTTGCAGAGAGTTGGACATGACTGAGCGACTAACAACTGTTTACAGCTTATGATGCAGATAATTGTTTTGTTTTTAAGCAGTTCCAAGTTACAGTTGAGGAAAGGAATGCGTGATTGGTTTAGGTAATTTTTCTAGGGTCGTATACCTTATAAGGAAGTGGGAGGCTGGGTTCAAACTCAGTGCAGTCTCTTTGCGGAACGCAAGGTGTCACATAGAGATGTCAAGCTGGGCAAGAGAGAGCCTGTGCCTGGTAGGTAATGCAAGGACGTCTAGAGACAAGGTTCCGTGCTGTGCACAGATATGGAGCAGTGCAGAGGTCTGGTGTCATTGCTGACACTCGCTTGCTAAGGAAATGGAAGTGAAAAGAACCGCTGCTGCTGCTAAGTCGCTTCAGTCATGTCCGACTCTGTGCGACCCCAGAGACAGCAGCCCACCAGGCTCCCCCGTCCCTGGGATGAGAAGTCACAAAATGCCATGAATTGTGTGATAGTTTAGGCTAGGGTAGTTAAAGGATCATTTTTTTCCTAATTGCTTTTAATACCAAAAGCTTTTTTAAAACGTTAGATAAAATGACTCAATTTTGCTTTGTTTCGTTGTTTAAAATAAGCACGTTATCTTTGATCTTATATCAGCTCTTTAAATTATAGAAGTTAAGATTATCCATTGTGAGGCAATTCTGCTTCCTTAACTCTTACATTGACCACCGTAGCAGCACACATCTGCCTGCCTTGCAGAGAGACATAATCTGACGTGAGCCAAGTGGCTATCCAAATGATAGTACTGGAAAATTACTTTGTGCCTTCCTGAGAACTTTGTCATTAATATCTGCCATAAAATGCACATTTGGGACATTTTGTCTTATTAAAAGGCAAAATTTTAGAAATTAAGGAGTATCAAGTACACCAAGAGGCCAGGTTTTGTATCTAATGTGGTGTGAACTGGTGTCTAATATTCAAAATGATGTAATACTGTCTATATTGTGCTTAGAAGTTTGCATTAGAAGAAAATAAACTGGAAGAAAATATTTCTTAAATCTCTCTGTTCCTGCATTTCAGATGCATTATCTATAAAAAGGGGATATTACTAGTACTTACACTTGTAACAACAAATAAAATGAGACACTGTGAAAAATATTTTTTTATTAAATGATGCCTAAAGGAACTGAATGTGCTGAACAGGACTAGAAAAGATCTTTAAAATATTAGAAAGTGGTTGGGTTTTTTTTTTATCATTCTTCCATTAATTCACCAAATATTTGTTGAGGGCTGACCTTCTATGAGGTGTGCTGAGTTATACAGATGAGGGTGGCCTCGTTGCCTTCAGAATGATGAGTGTTAAGGGAGGTGAGAGAATAATTCCAGTGCCGTAAAGTTCTTTCAAAAGTTAATGTTAACAGGTAGTATAGTTTTTAAGAGAAGAAAGTTCATCTATAAAAAGGTATGTAATAACAGAACATTAATCTCCTAGCCTCATGCTATGGATAACCTATCTTTCTAGAGGCAAACATTTTTATCAAGTGAGTATTTTTATTTTGTTGTTGTTTCTTTGTTTCTGTTTTTTGCTAAGTGCCTGCAGGATTAGTTTCAACAAAACACGTTTTTTATTTTAGCTTAACTTCTGGAATATAATTTGCTGTCCTTTATACTTAGAAGTAGTGAAAACGATGCTACCAATCCACTGTTCGTAGAGGGCTCTGAATATATTTTCCAGAAGTGATAGGTCTATTTCTTATACTTTGTTCTTTCATTTCTCTGGTTTCTAATTTTGACCATGGTCTGTATTTAAAAGATGGCTAACTTGAGAGATATGCGTTGAATATAAAGTAAAGGAGATATGTCTTGGGACAGCCAGAGTCCTATGTGGGGTATGACCAATGTAGCAAACAACTTTAAATTTACTTGATAGAATTAGGTCTTTTGCCGAATAAAAGATTTGCTCTTAGCCTGGTAAATGTAGAACTCTCGCTGTGAGTCCTGTAGAAACCATATAGGAGTCGTACTCCAGCTGCCAGCTTTTTAAAGAATATGTCAACTATTTCTATTTTCCTCTTTGACAAGACAGTGTGCTTTTCATTGATAATAGTAATTATCTTTATATCATCACTTTTTTAATTGAATATGCTTGTACTAGGCACTTTATATTAATCATTGGATTTAAATTAAATCTTATGTCAGTACAAATGTTCCTCACTGGTTTTGGAGAGGAACTTGAGGTCAGAGATTTGAAGAACTTTGCCCAACATACTGTAGTTAAGTGGCAGAATAATGATCTGAGCCCAGGTTTCTGACTCTGCAGCCTGTATTCTTGCTCTTGAAGTATCCTGGCCATTGATGTGGAGTTGGCAGAATTCAGATATAGATCCACATTTGAGATGATATATTTTGACTGTTTCTTTGAATGCAGTCTGCCTCTTCTCATCCTCTTTGAGAAGAGTTGCACATAGGTGTGCGCACGTGCGTGTGTGTGTGTGTGTGTGTATATAACTGAATCACTTTGCTGTACACCTAAAATAAATGCAGTATTATAAATCAAGTGTAGTTGGGTAAAAAAAGCTTTTTTTTAAATGCTCTCTTATACTATCTAGACAGCAAGCAAAATTGCTTTGTTTCTGAGTGGAGGGAGAGAGAAGTGGGTGGGGAAAACCCTTCCCTAAGCATCAGGAATGCCAAGCTTGTCTCACATGAGTTTACAGACTGAATTTGTGTTTCTTGAGTGATATGAAAGCTCTCAAGATACAGGAATTTATTTTTAAATAATCTTGAATTGGTAGTGCCTCTAGCTACCTGAGAGAAGAACACAAGTTTTCTCAAGATGAACCCACCTTCAGCCCAAATGTTAAGCAATTTTCATAGATAGTTCCAAGGAAAATGAGCAGCTCTTAAACATCTCAAATCACACAAGGAAACAAGACACTTTAAAAAGAGGTGGCAAATGCAACCTGACAGCATTTTGAACCTTCAAAGATTTAAAATTTCAACATTATTGTAACTGTAAAGTGAATGTTTTTTAATGTAGAAGTGAAAATATTTATGATGGTTGAAATTTAAAATTCAGCATTTCAAAATTCTGCCTTTAACAGCCAATTAAACACAGCTGAAGAGAGAATTAGTGAACTAGAAGATAAGAGAATTACTCGGAATAGAGAGAGAGAGTGGTACACAGGAACTTGTGAGCTGGTTTAATGGGTATAAACAAAAACCAGGAGGAAATGATAGCTGAAAATTCTCTACAACTATGGAAGCTATCAATCTAGAGACTCAAGAAGTACAGCAAATCCCAATCTGAATAAATTAATCCAGACTAGACATATCAGAATGAAACTGCTAAACACTGAAGCTGAAGAGAAGCTGAAGGGTGGCTAGAGAAGAAAGCAGTTTGTCTTTAAAGGGGAACAGTTGAACTGTTGGCTAACTTAGAAGCAGGAACAGAGGAAGCTGGAGGTCATTTGAATGACATCATCAGTGTGTACAGGAAAAAGAAAAAAAAAGCCTTTCAACCTAGAATTCTAAGGCCTATGAAAATGTCTTCCAGGAACAGGGTAAAATAAAGATATTTTTTAGACTAGCAAAACTCTGAAAACATATCATTGGTAGAACCTTCCCAAAGGAAATTCTAGAATGCCCTTCAGGTAAGACGAAAGTGATTCCAGATGATAGTTTGGAGATGGAACAAGGGATGAAGAGCAAAGAAAGTGGTAAATATTTACTCTAAATAACTTTGCCTGAATTTAAATGTAATATCTATATATAATGGTAATTATAATGCTTAATGTAATTTGAGCTAGAATTAAATGCATAACAATAAGATGGAATTGCTTATACTTTAAATAGTCTAATGTGAAAGTATCGTATAAGAGGAAGGTGAAGATTACAGACAGAGTACTTATATTAAACTTTTCAAGATCTAAACCTTGGGACTAGAAACAAAGTATGCAACTTGTAAATGAATAGCATGGAGAAGTTGGGGGCAAAGAAGGCATGAAAGGAAAGAAAAATTGAAAACATGGGACATAGTTTACAGATTAGCTTTGTGAAGAAAACAAGACTTGTTTGAGACTAAAATCCCATGTAGTAAAGCTCTCCATCCCATCTGAATGATGGGCACCATTGATGGCAAAGCAGCATACAATGGTAGAAGACTAGAGAATTACACCTGGCTCAGGTGTGGCATTTCCTACCCAAATCCCTCAAGTTGTCAAGGTGCTTTTGTTAGGATTGCAATGAAATTAAAGAGACACCAATATCCTAAAAGTCCCTGGCTAAAGAAAGCAAAGAATAAGCTTTGAGGTTGTATATACAAGTTGAAGTTAATTTCAGTGTCACTTACATGCAGTCTCCGATTGTTGACTGGTTGATTTGGCTTTAACACCGGTGACACAACGTAACCGGCTAGGCGCCAGCGGTATTTCTCAGTAAGATGCTGAAATGTACCCTTTCCAAATCCTTAACTGTCCCTTGACTGGGTGGGAAAGGTGCTGCCAGGTTGAGTATCCAAGGGTTAACTCACTTGGGAGAAACCAAGAGGAATGCTCGGGGATCACGACATGACACGCCGCCCATTGTTTGTCGCTCCAGGATCGAAATATACAATTATACACGCCAAATAAATTCTAAACCTGGAGGGTAGGAAAAGAGGGGTGGCTCTGCCTACAGGTGCCAGAGGCATTAAATAACCTTCCCAGACAAGGTGCGCCGCTGTTGTGCTGAAGGCTGCAGGGTCCCCTGGTCTGGCATTTTCCCTCGTGTTAGACAATGTGCATTCACTGCAGGAGTCTCTGTTAAGCCTCCGTCTCCCAGACCTGCTGGCTCCTGGTGCCGGGCCCTGACACAGAGGTGCCTTTGTGAGTGTAATTACCTTCCCCTGTATTAGAAGTAGTCTGTTTGGAGCTCTATTTGTAGGTGCAGCTAGAATAGGCGGGAATTAGCATGTGAAAAGACCTGCCCTGGCCCTGACTTCTTTATCACCCACCATCCTTCAGGATTTCCCCCCCCTCGCCCCTCGGATTATTGGGCAGGTGTGATGCCATCCAAGATGAAGCACTTTCAAAGAAGGAGAAAGACACTGGAGATAGCAGCATGTATGTGTGTGTAAAATACAAATCCTGTTGAGTTACATCTTTGGACAATTTCATGCCAGACAGAGCTGGCAGAGTAAACTTGGGTGGATGATTCCGGCGACTTAAGAATTAATTAAAGTTCCCTTGGGCTTTCACCATAGTGTCCACATCAGAAAAAAAAAAAAAGAGAGAGAGAGATGCAAAACAAATAATTCCTTTACCCTGCTGTGCTGTGGCCAGCATCTAAACCGTCTAATTGTCCTGTCCATCATGGACTATTAACATGGGGGTAAGTGAAGTTCCTAGACCTTATTCAGTCCAGTGGTGATCGAGAGACTCTGGATGGATATGGGATTGGAATGGAGCCAGAGTTGATAATTAATCTAGATCTGAGCTTTGATTCTAGTTCATTCACATATAGGTCTCCCCTAAGATGCCTTTTACTGTTCATGTGTTATTAGTGGGTCTTTTATTAACAAGGAAAAAAAAAACACACACACACATAATTTCCCCTTTTCAGTGAAAGAGTGCTTTAATGGAGAATAAGAAAATTAGATGATTGCATTTTTCATATATTAATTTCCCCCAAGCGATTTTACTGTGTGTACAAAGGAAATTAGGGGCCAGCCCGGGAATGTTTGAGGGCAGGGCTGCCTAGAGCAGGGAAATCTGTGGATTTTTCTTATGGGGAGGAACATTTAAAGATTTATTTTGAGTGGTACACTCTTTGTCATATATTAATTTTTTAATGGCCAAAGTACTTAATTTTGTGTTGCTGACGCAGGTTTTTGGGCAGCGTGGAATGTTTCCCTTTATTATTAAATATAAGGTTGCCTGTTCAGAATGGGTGCCGACTTAGTAAAAACTGTACGTGGGGCAAGTAGCATTCGAGTCAAACAGGTTGATGTTTTGATGTAGGACGGGAGAATGGGTGTTCACCACAACCGGAAGGATCTGCCAAGGAATCTGGGAAACAGTCTCACTGTTGGAACTTGAAAAGCCTTCCTCACGCCCGGCCTCCCTCCGTGGAGCAGGAGCAGCAGGTCAGGTGTTGCCTGAGGCAGCCTTACAAGTCGGCACCTGCCTTTGTGCCTAGACCTGAAGAGTGGTAGAGAAAGGAGACCAGGGACATTTAATAAGCCTGTGCCTTTTCCCCAACCCTTTCCAGAGGTAGCTTTCCTCGGGAACTGGGCTTTAGCGCCTGGCGTGTGAGAGAGACAAGGGGCACCTCAAGGCTAGGGAGAAGCATGGGCTGCCAAGAGATGCCCGAGCAGGGGCCGATCTGGGCAGGGTGCAGGTGCCGGCAGAGGCAGGGACCACAGACCTCCTCATCCCCACCGGCCCTCACACTTGCACTGGACTTGATGCTTTACCTGGGACTTTAATAATTATTTCCTCATGGATTCCCAAACCCCTGTTCCCCTGCCTGCCCCAAAGCAGGCAGCCTTTGGTCGGCCTTTTTGGTAGAAGTGGAAGATTTCGCCTTTAACTTGCCTCCATTGCCTGGCCATATAGCCCCAAGAGATGGTACATCTGTTAGGCCCCACGGCCCCTTCACAACTCGCTCAGTGGAAAGTAGAGTTTTTAAAAGTTTTCATTTGTGGACAAGACATCCTGCTTCTATGGTGCAGAGATGGTGGCTGTTCCACAAAATCTTTCTTTTTCCACTATTCTCTTCTCTTCCTTTTTTTTTTTCCAGATAATCAGAAACCTAAAACCTCTTGCAGGATCTCACCTTGGCTCCAGCACATGTAACTTATTTGACCACATCATCTGATCCCTGGTAGGAAAAAAGATAACAAATTCCGGACCATTTTTCCTTTCGCGTTTCACAGTGTAGCTCCACCTTTTCCTTCGATGGGTTTTGTTGGTTCATTGTGTTTTGATCAAGTCATTTTTCTTCTTAGTCATCTGGAACTGTTTTCAAACATCTCTTAAAGCACACTACACCTCTTGTTAGCCTCTTGTTCTCACAGTGATACGTGGCTTATTGCCATGATTTCAGGAAAGCAGAGTTCCTTCTCGGGAAAACCCAGCTGCTTCTTCACTTCGCCTTACTCTTCTGTGTCAGAGTAAGGGATGTTCCTAATTTCAGATCACATATCGGGGTATCCCAAGCCTCTCATTTCTCCCTTTAGTTGTGGTGTGTTCAGTGGGAGTTGGCAAAGCCAAATCTGTGTCACCAGGAATGTGTCTTGGGCCCTAACTAACAGCCAAGGCACTTGTTGTTTTCTAAATTGAATCAGATGTAGTTTCTGGCTCCCGGTTTTTACACTCTGAAGTAGGCAGCAGTGATCCAGGCAGACAGCAGAGCAGGAAGCGATCTCAGAATAGCGTCGAGGTGTAGACAGGGTGATGTGCGCATGCTCAGCCGTGTCTGACTCCGCAACCCCATGGACACGCTTCTCTGTCCACGGGATTCTCCAGGCAAGAATACTGGAGTAGGCTGCCGTTTTCTCCTCCAGGGAAGCTTTGTGACCCAAGGATTGAACCCGCGTCCTTTGAGTCTCCTGCACTGGCAGATTGGTTCTTGACCACCTTGCTCCCCGGGAAGGCTAGACAGTGTTGGAGCCGTGTGGAATCCCCTCCTTGTCTGGTTTTCTACTTACTTTGAAAGAGTGGTGTTTGGGTTTAAATGAATGGAGAGGAGGTATGTAAGAGCTCCATGTGCCTAGCTTAACCGTCATCAGAGAAGATGCAGAGTGATAGGTGTGCCTTGATTGATCAGATGAATGAGGCTTTCACTGAGAGGAATCAGGCTGCCCAGGAGAGGAACGTGGGACAGGGAAGCCATTTCAGAGCTTTGACAAAGGTGAGAATACCGGGTCTGATCCAAGGACAGCCAAAACCATGATGGCGGTGGAGTTTTTGAAACAGCATATAGAAAAGAAATTTAGGCGTTTTGGCTAAGGCTATGTTAGACCATATCACCCCCTCACTCGCCCACAAAAAGAAAACCAGATAGCATGAGTTGCAGGAGAAGAAAAGGCATAAATGAACCACAGAAACATGATCCCAAATGTGGAATGGTTGTTACTATTACTTTTGAAGGTGGTGCTCCAAAACATATATGGTAGTTGCAGTGTTTATCTCTTGTTGTAGAAAATTAAGGGCAATTTAAATTGTTAATATTCTCTTGTATTGTCTGAGATCAGCACTTAATAGTTTATAATCAGAGAGGAAAATATGTTAAAGGGAAAATATTACCAGTAGTATTACCGGAGCATATAGACTGAAGTTCTGTAGATGCAAAGATTCGCAAGATGAGGTCAATAGTTAAAAACTAACAGTGAGTAAACAGCAAGCTTTGTGTGAGAAGGAGTGACATCGCTCCTAAGACAATTACTCCAAAGTGACTTGTTTAGGAAGTCAGTAAAATGGCACTTTGCTTTTTTTTTTTACTATACTAAGGGAGTCAAACATGAAGAAGTTTTAACTGATCTTAATTTGAGATGGTCATTTGGTATCTAATTTGAATGTCTCCTGGACAGACTCTGCTTGTGAGCAAATAGGGAAGAGAACTTAACAGGCAGGTTTGGAGGCAAAATAGGGAAGAGGAAATGAAAATAGACAAACAAGTGAGTAACAATATTACCCCTACACAGGAACTCCCTGGATTATAACCTTTAAAAAGACAAATCGCTAGGAAAGGATTGAATGCTGCATGGATACTGGTTTCATACTGTACTTTTTCCTCTTGAAAAAAACCAGGCTAGATGGCAAAAACTCGAGCATCCTAGGTTTTGGACCCATCTCTGGCACTGCCTCCAAGGAAGTCCCTTGAGCAAGTCAACAGCAAGGCCCTTAATAAATATGCAATTGATGATAGGTTAACTGTCTTGGGCATCATTTTGCACATGTATAAAATGAGGAATTTGGCTGTGGTGAATTCTGTGGTTCTTCTTTTCAGTTAGTCATTTAACAGGCTGGGGTTAACAGAAGAAGTGTGGGCTGATTGGCTGCATGTGATAGAGATGTGTCCTTTATTTATTTATTTAGAATATCTGTACTCACAGTGGACAGAGGCCACTTATTAACACGTCCATGGGTGAGTTGACTGAAGAACAGCCAACATGGCAGAATCCAGATTCCAAGCATTTGTTCCAGTTGGAAGGATGGGCCAAACCAGGATGAAGTTTAATAGGATTAAACATAAAGCCCTGCTTATGTTACTTGTTTAGGGCAATCAATTAAGTTACAGTAGACCTACGTTAATAGCAGTTCCTATGAAAAAGACTAAGGGTTTTATTACCCACAAGCTCAGTGTGAGTTGGGACTGTAATTCGGGTGTCAGAGAAGGAAAGGCTACGATACAGCTGTGTAGTGTTAAGGAGCTTTGACAGATTGAAGCCTGGCATCAGACTAATAGCTGAGATCCAGCATCACGAGGCCTCAATAAATGTCGCTGGGCTTGGCTAGATCTGTGGAATCGAATGGATTCATTCCTGTCTTTGAAGACTCTCTCAATTTGGTGAAAATTTTTAGGTATTAGAAATCTGTGAAAGAAATGGTGTTGAAAAGGGGGGCTTCCTTCCCATTTAGCCTACCTAAAACACATTATATGTCTTGCGGTTTTTGGTAGAATTTTATATCATGTTTCTGGGCATGCATCAGTTTTCAAGGCCTCCTCATAGCATTATTTTGGCACCAGAAATGATTTGGTGAAGACCTTGCCTTAGCTGCTAATTGTTCTACACAGAGCTCTTAAATGCACAGGAATTATTATAAACTTTTTAAGGTTTTAGTGCAGGCATTTATCAACATTTCATAGACCCTGGAGAGTAGGGTAAGTACATGAATAAATTGGGGGATCCATGAACCCCTTGAAAAGGTATATAATTTTTTACATATGTGTACTTTTTTCTGGGAAAAAATCCAACATTTTCATGAGAGTCTCAAAAACAATACAAAAAACAAGCCCCTTCCCCTGCCACCTCTAGAATTTGCCCACTTTCAGGTGTATAACGAAGAGGCATCTTGATTGTTGATGCCTACCTTCTGAGAACAAATCCTCCTTGAAATGCCAGTGACCTGCCATCAGTTAGGGATTTAAAAGGATGTTGCAGGCAGAGTTCCAAAACAGTTTTCACCAAAATCTTACCATTAGAATAAGGAAGAACTCTCCCTTCTTGCTCATACCATGCAATAAAATGCTTTACTTTAAATTACAAAATTCTGACTTATTACTTGCAGAATCCGAGTTATATGTACTTTTTTCCATTCCCTTTTCAGCTTGTAAGTACACATTTGGTCTTCTCCAGGAATATTTTGTTCTGAGGGAAGTTCCAGAGAAGCTTGATCTTCTCAATGGGATATGTGTTTCATGTGGTTTCCTTCCTTTTCAAACGCACAGGGTGCCAAAGCTTGCTTCCTGCGGGACATTCCTTTCTCGGCCATCTACTTCCCGTGCTACGCTCATGTGAAGGCAGCCCTTGCAAACGAAGATGGGCAGATTAGCCCTGGAAGCCTGCTCTTGGCTGGCGCTATAGCTGGTGAGTGTCCTTGGAGCTCTGCTCCCACCCATGCCCCTGCGCCAGGGTCTTTGCTTACATTATTGATGTGAGATGGCCAGAGATTGCTTTGAAGAGCTCCTGAAAAGAAAGGGAAAGAAATGAATCTTACTTCTGGCAGATCTGGCTGTTGTTAGACAAGCTTAATTCGTTAACTACCTCTCCTGCTACCACCACCAAAAAAAAAGTGGGGGGGCTCGTAAAAATCGGTGCATTTTGAAACATTGTCAGATTCCAATTCAAGCTCATGTCCTCTCGTAGTTTCACTGACTAGTGTAAGAATAAGAACTATTCAGTTAGACGTTTTTTTAAACTGTTAATGTGAGAAAAAGAGAGTGAAGTCACTCAGTCGTGTCTGACTCTTTGTGACCCCATGGACTGTAGCCCAACAGGCTCCTCCATCCATGGAATTTTCCAGGCAAGAGTACTGGACTGGGTTGCTGTTTCCTTCTCCAGGGGATCTTCCCAACCCAGGAATCGAACCCGGCTCTCCCACATTGAGGCCAGACGCTTCACCATCTGAGCCACCAGGGAATCCCTTAAATGTTAATGCTTGTGCCCTAAAGGTGTCTAACCGAAGTAATACATAAAAGCTCATCCAGGAAATTTAAGCAATAGTTATTCTCATCGAGAGAAAAGAAAATGTAGTGGAACTGGAAGCAGCTTGGGTCCGACTCCAGGTAGCTGTGTAAGGTTGTAAGATGGGAGTGTGTGCATGTACTCCAATGTAAGACTCCATGTAAGATTCAGCGTGCATGTACTGAATCTCAGCAAGAAGTGACTGTCTTCTCTAGTGCTACGGTGCAAGTATGAAAGAAGGAAACAGATGCAGGAATTTGGCTTTTCATTTCCAATGGAAATCCCTCGAGGAAATTTGGTTATAGCCCCAACAGGAATGACTGTGCTCTTTGAGGCTGCTCCTTGTTTAGAGACCCTAAGGGTAGAACAATCTGGATTAACTCCCCAGGTGGTGACAAACATTTAAAGAGTTAACAGACCCTGAGGCAGTCATGGGGTGCCTGGCTTCAAAGTTTCTATACAAGTAGTGCTCTCCTCAGACATGTGGCTTGCACTGGGCACCTACCCCCTGCTTTGAGAATGGTTTTGCTGTCTTGTGAGCCCCTGTGTCCTATCTGTAGCCTGAGGAGCCCTGGAGGCAGGAACCCCTGGAACTACTCTCTAAATTCTTACTATTCTGTTGTGTGCTGTGCTCAGTCATGTCCATTGTGAACCCAGGTCTCCTGCATTGCAGGCAGATTCTTTACCATCTGAGCCACAAGCTCATTAAGTGAAGGTGTTAGCTGCTCAGTTGTGTCTGACTCTTCACGACCCCTTGAGCTATAGCCCACCAGGCTCTTCTGTCCATAGGATTCTCCAGGCAAGAATACTGGAGTGGGTTGCTATTTCCTTCTGCAGGGGATCTTCCTGACCCAGGGATCAAACCCAGGTCTCCTACATTGCAGGCAGATTCTTTGCCATCTGAATAACCAGGGAAGCCTTAAATTCTTGGTTAATTGTTTTTCTTCAAGGGTGGTAGTGTTGGTGTGTGAGGCAGGGTTGTCCTTCCCTGGCAGCTCAGGGAGCCTTATTATATGAATCCACAGTGAGATGACTCTACCTACATCAGAAAATCATGATTTTATAACTAGAGCATAGGATTCCCAGTTTTAATGCCAGTTTGGCCATTGACTCACTGTCTCCTTTATGTGTCATTTACAGATGTATAAATGATAATGTTTTGAGCCCAAAGGTTAGAATACCATTTATTTCAAATCACTTACCCAAAATAAGTGAAAAACTTATCAGCTTACCAGTAGGACCTACTGGGGAGAATCAGCATACCACTTAGAATCCACCTGCCAATGCAGAGCCAAGGGTTCAATCCCTGCATTGGGAAGATCCCTTGGAGAAAAAAATGGCCACCCACTCCAGTATTCTTGCCTGGAAAACCCCATGGATAGAGGAGCCTGGAGGGCTACAGTCCACGGGGTCGCCAAAGAATGGGACACGATTTAGAGACTAAACAACAACTCCATTATTCTATGAACCTAAGACAATCATCATTTAACATTTTTGCTGATTTCTCCCCCTTGGGTGGTTTTTAACAGGGTTGTGAACACACTGTGGGTATGCTCTTCACTCACTATCATTTCTGAAGCATTGCTCACCATCGTGGCAAAATGAAAAATGGCAGATGCTGTGGGGTCAGGCTATCTAGGTTCAAATTCCAGTTTCCCCACTGAGAGCTATGTGACCCGATTGAGTTACTTAATGTCTCTCTGTTTCTCCACCTATGGATGGAGCTAAGAATAGTCTTCGTCTCATAAGACTATTATGAAGATCAAGTGGATTAATAGATACAAAGATCCAGGAAAGAACCTAGGACATAATAAGTATTTTTATTATTTTTTTCTTTTTTTATAATAAGTATTTTTGAATGTTAAGTACTAGTATTAATTTTCTTAATTTAAAACTTTGTAAATGAAATTTTTTACTTGCTGCATGCTTATTACATCATCGTCAATCTTAGATGATAAACTTTTTTCAGAAAAACTGTAAATACATGATATTGTTAAACATCTTTGTGCATAAAACTTTTCTCCCTGTTTTAGATCATTTCTTTGGGAGACATAAATTCTCTGAAATGAGTTTGCTGGTGGGAAAAAAAAAAATATATATATATATATATACTTAAAGGCATACTAGTTTATATCCCCATGCTGCTATTATTTTAGCCCTCTAACAATATACAGCCTTGATGTACTCCTTTTCCTATTTGGAACCAGTCTGTTGTTCCATGTCCAGTTCTAACTGTTGCTTCCTGACCTGCATACAGATTTCTCAAGAGGCAGGTCAGGTGGTCTGGTATTCCCATCTCTTTCAGAATTTTCCACAGTTTATTGTGATCCACACAGTCAAAGGCTTTGGCATAATCAATAAAGCAGAAATAGATGTTTTTCTGGAACTCTCTTGCTTTTTCCATGATCCAGTGGATGTTGGCAATTTGATCTCTGGTTCCTCTGCCTTTTCTAAAACCAGCTTGAACATCTGGAAGTTCATGGTTCACATATTGCTGAAGTCTGGCTTGGAGAATTTTGAGCATTACTTTACTAGCATGTGAGATGAGTGCAATTGTGCGGTAGTTGGAGCATTCTTTGGCATTGCCTTTCTTTGGGATTGGGATGAAAACTGACCTTTTCCAGTCCTGTGGCAGTGCTGAGTTTTCCAAATTTGCTGGCATATTGAGTGTAGCACTTTCACAGCATCAACTTTCAGGATTTGAAATAGCTCAATTGGAATTCCATCACCTCCATTAGCTTTGTTCGTAGTGATGCTTTCTAAGGCCCATTTGACTTCACATTCCAGGATGTCTGGCTCTAGATGAGTGATCACACCATCATGATTATCCAGGTCATGAAGATCTTTTTTGTACAGTTCTTCAGTGTATTCTTGCCATCTCTTCTTAATATCTTCTGCTTCTGTTAGGTCCAGACCATTTCTGTCCTTCATCGAGCCCATCTTTGCATTAAATGTTCCCTTGGTATCTCTGATTTTCTTGAAGAGATCTCTAGTCTTTCCCATTCTGTTGGTTTCCTCTATTTCTTTGCATTGATCACTGAAGAAGGCTTTCTTATCTCTTCTTGCTATTCTTTGGAACTCTGCATTCATATGCTTATATCTTTCCTTTTCTCCTTTGCTTTTTGCTTCTCTTCTTTTCACAGCTATTTGTATTGATAGCAATAGATAGTTTCAGAATGTCTCATTCTTAGAGAAATAGGCCCAATTCATTTTCTTTGGAAAAATTTCAACTTTTTAAAACACTTGATGATTTTATTTCAAAATCATATCTATCTAATTGAAAGTAACCATCAGAGATTCTCTCAATTTGTAAAGAATCTATTCTTCACACAGTGCCCAGGAGTTAGCAAGACAGATTAGGGGGTGGGGAGCCTTTCTCCTCCTGCATATCCTGGGTCTCTTTACCCTTCTATTTCCTGTAAGTGCTGGGACCCTAGGAGACCAGTTCCAGGGTAGCTCAAGGGTATTATTGTCATTTCCAGCTTCCTAAACTTCAACAACTCTTTGTAGCTTCAGGGCCAGCCTAGACATCAATCACAGAAACCACACTTGATCATATAAATAACACAGTTCTTTGTATCCCAAGTAACATAAAGAAACTTAAGCTTATCTTCTCATTGTCCTCAAGCAGTCTTACTAATGCCCACCTTTAGCTTTTTCCCTGCTCCCTTCCCTCCTCCACTGGGATTCCTTTTCCTTTTTCCTACATAGTCTCAGTTGTCTCCTTCCCCTTGATGACTTCAAGCTCTCATTTTCTGTGATGTTTTCCTGAATGATTGCAGCCAACTATGATTCTTCCCTTTCCAAACTCCTGGACACTTTATTTTCAGTTCTACTTGTCTGTGTTCTCAATCATATATGCAGTAATTTATTAGATAAATATTTCCTGAACATCTACTATATAATAGTGGGGTTTCCAGTCGGCTCAGTGATAAAGAATCTGCATGCCAATACAGGAAACATAGGAGATACAGGTTTGATCCCTGGTCGGGAAGACCCCCTGGAGGAAGAAATGGCAATCCACTCCAATACATTTGCCTGGAGAATCCAATGGACAGAGGAGCCTGTCAGGCTACAGTCCATAGGGAAACAAAGAGTCAGACACAACTGAGTGACTAAGTATGCACAAACGCACACACACACACATTCTAGGTCTTAGAGATGAAATTGTGAACAAAATAGATAAACTTACCCAGTTCCAGTAAACCTCACATGCATTTATAATTCTCCCAGTGATATTATGAAATGTAAGACTGGCCAAAGAGTATCACATGACCCTTGTATTAGCCCAGATGGAGTGCAGTTCAATTTATAGTTGACTGCAGTGTGGGAGACGGGCACTGCAGCAGACCAATGACGTGTGTACTCCTCACACTTCTTGTCCTATTCTCCTTAGAACTCTTTCACTTTGCCTTCTTATCTACCCCTTAGGCTCACTTAATTACACCAACCAAAACTACAATACCTTGTTCTACCTCTTCAGTTCAGTTCAGTTCAGTCACTCAGTCGTCTACCTCTTACTGGGGAAAAAAAAAGCCAACTCTCTTCAAAATGGAGAATGGATAGCCATTCTCTTCTTTTCACCCACAAAAGTATATCCACCTAAAGTCTCTATATTGGTGTAGCTTGCACATCTAATGGAAACTAAGAGAGCAAGAAATTTGGTCCTGTGGATGAGAAGAACGGAATGTGGAATCAGGAATATCTGAGAAGTAGCCACATAGAGACATTTCTAGTCTTTCATCCTGAAGTTAAATAAACAGTCTTTAGGTGAAGGCTAGAAGAGCCAGGGGTCATTATTCAGTAGTGCTTCTAAGTTTAGGGTAGGGCAAAGGACATGCGTGGCTGGACAAGGCTGCCACAGGTAGTTGGACAAGCTTTGTCCCTCATCAGAGCTGAGATTCTCTTGTATAGGTGAATGAGAATTTGTCAAGGGAACATTCTGGAAGTAAGCTTTGGATGTTGTTGGTTTTAGTCATATGTTAAAATCATCTGTCATCTGTGTGGACAGCTAACACTTAGGGAAAAAAATCCACAAAATAAGTAGCTCCTTGGCCTCTGTTGTTGTTGTTGTTTTTCAATTGTCAAGTTGTGTCTGACTCTCTTACAAACCCATGGACTGTAGCCCACCAGGCTCTTCTGTCCATGGGATCCCAGGCAAGCATACTTGAGTGGGTTGCCATTTCCTTCTCTGGGGGATCTTCCTGACTCAGGGATCGAACCCACATCTCCTGAATTGGTAGGAAGATTCCTTACCCTTTAGCCACCTGAGAAACCCTTGGCCTCTGCAGGAAAGTGTTTAAACATTTAATTAAACAGCCAAATGTATTCTAAGATAAAACTACTTTTTTCCCTAAAATAGTTTAATATATAGCTTTACAACATAACAAAGGGTCTTATTAATTTATATATATATATATATATATATATATATATAAAAATGTATGTAGTTTCAAGAGTGATTCAGTGAGTCTAAAAGAAACCCACCTCAGACCTAAAAACACATATAGACTGAAAATGAGAGGATGGAAAAATATATTCCATGCAAATGGAAGCAAAAGAAAGCTGGAGTAGCAATCCTCATATCAGACAAAATAGATCTTAAAATAAAGAATATTACGAGAGGTAAGAAAGGACACTATATAATGATCAAGGGATCAATCCAAGAGGAAAACATAACAATTGTAAATAATTATGCCCCAACATAGGAGCACCTCAATACATAAGACAAACACTAACAGACATAAAAGGAGAAATTGACAGTAACACAACAATGGTGGGAGACTTTAATATCACCCTTAAACTGATGGACAGATCATCAAAACAGAAAATTAATAAGGAAACACAAGTCTTAAATGATACATTAGATGAGATGGATCTCATTGATATCTTCAGAACATTCCATCCAAATGCAGAAGAATACACCTTCTTCTCAAGTGCACATGGGACATTCTCCATGATAGACCACATCTTGAGTCACAAATCAAACCTCAATAAATTTAAGAAAATTGAAATCATATCAAACATCTTTTCCAGCCACAGTGCTATGAGACTAGATATCAATTACAAGAAAAAAAAAAACTATAAGAAACACAAGCACATGGAGATTAAACAACATGTTTCTAAATAACCAACAAGTTACTGAAGAAATCAAAAGGGAAATAAAAAAATTTCTAGAAACAAATGACAATGAAAACAACTCAAAACCTATGGAATGCAGCAAAAGCAGTTATAAGAGGGAAGCTTATAGCAATACAATCCTACCTCAAGAAACAAGAAAAACATTGAATAGACAACCTAATTTTACACCTAAAACAACTGGAAAAAGAAGAACAAAAAAATACCCCAAAATTAGCAGAGGGAAATAAATTGTAAAGATCTGAGCAGAATAAATGAAAAAGAAATGAAACAATAATAAAGATTAATAAAACTAAAAGCTGGCTCTTTTGAGAAGATAAACAAAATTGACAAATCTTTAGACAGATTCATCAAGAAAAAAAGAGAGAAGAATCGAATCTACAAAATTAGAAATGAAAAAGGAGAGGTTACAACAGACAATGTGGAAATACAAAGGATTATAAGAGACTATTATGAACAACTATATGGCAATAAAATGAATAACCTGGAAGAAATGGACTGATTTGTAGAAAAGTTCAGTCTTCCAAGACTCAACCAGGAAGAAATAGGAATTATGACAAACCTAATTACAAGCACTGAAATGAAGCTGTGATCAAAAACCTCCCAAAAAACAAAAGCCCAGGACCAGACTGCTTCACAGGAGAATTCTATCAAACACTTAGAGAAGAGCTAATGCCTATCCTTCTAAAACTCTTTCAAAAAATTTCAGAGGAAGGAACACTTCCAAACTCATTCTATGAGGCCACCATCACCCTGATACCAAAACCAGACAAAGACAACACACAAAAAAGAAAACTACAGGCCAATATCACTGATGAATAGTGATGAACATAGATCCAAAAATCCTCAAAAATATTTTAGCAAACAGAATGCAGCAACACATCAAAAAGCTTATACACCATGATCAAGTTGGGTTTATTCCAGGAATGCAAGGATTCTTCAATATATGTAAATTAATCAATGTGATATACCATATCAACAAATTGAAAGATAAAAATCATAAGATAATTTCAGTAGATGCAGAAAAAGCCTTTGACAAAATTCAGCACCCATTTATGATCAAAACTCTTCAAAAAACGGGCATAGAAGGAACCTATCTCAACATAGTAAAGGCCATATATGATAAGCCTACAGCAAACATTATTCTCAATGGTGAAAAGCTGAAAGCATTCCCCCTAAGATCAGGAACATGACAGGGTGTCCACTTTCACCACTATTATTCAACATAGTTTTGGAAGTCCTAGCTACAGCAATCAGAGAAGAAAAAGAAATAAAAGGAATCCAGATCAGAAAAGAAGAAGCAGAGCTCTCATGGTTTGCAGATGACATGATACTATACATAGAAAACCCTAAAGATAGTATCAGAAAATTACTAGAGCTAATCAGTGAATTTAGCAAAGTCGCAGGATACAAAATAAATACATAGAAATCACTTGCATTTCTATATACTAACAATGAAAAATCAGAAAGAGAAATTAAGGAATCAGTCACATTCACCATTGCAACAAAAAGAATTAAATATCCAAGAATAAACTTACCTAAGGAGACAAAAGAACTGTACACAGAAAATTATAAGACGCTAATGAAATAAATCAAATATGACAAAACAGATGGAGAGATATTCATGTTCCTGGGTAGGGAGAATCAATATTGTGAAAATGACTATACCACCAAATGCAGTCTACAGATTTAATGCAATCCCTATCAAATTACCAACAGCATTTTTCACAGAACTAGAACAAAAAATTTCACAATTCATATGGAAACACAAAAGACCCCAAATAGCCAAAGCAGTCTTGAGAAAGAAGAATGGAGCTAGACTTCATCTCCTGACTTCACCTTCCTGATTTCAAATTATACTGCAAATCTACAGTCATCAAGACAGTATGGTACTAGCACAAAAACAGAAATATAGACCAATGGAACGAGATAGAAAGCCCAGAAATAAAGCCATGCCTATGGATACCTTATTTTTACCAAAGGCAGGAATATACAATGGGGCAAAGACAGCCTCTTCAATAAATAGTTCTGGGAAAATTTGACAGCTACATGTAAAAGAATGAAATTAGAACACTTCCTAACACCACACACAAAGATAAACTCAAAATGGATTAAAGACCTAAGTGTAAGAGCAGAAACTATAAAACTCTTAGAGGAAAACATAGGCTTAACACTTGATGACATATATCAAAGCAAGAGCCTCTATGACCCACCTCCTAGATGAATGGAAATAAAACAAAAGAAAACAAGTGGGACCTGATTAAACTTAAAAGCTTTTGCAAAGCAAACTATAAGCAAGGTGAAAAGACAACCTTCAGAATGGGAGAAAATAATAATAGCAAATGAAACAACAGACAAAGGATTAATTTCCAAAATATACAAGCAGCACATTCACCTCAATACCAGAAAACAAAAAACCCAATCAAAAGTGGGAAAAAACCTAAACAGACATTTCTCCAAAGAAGACATACAGATGGTTAACAAACACATGAGAAGATGCTCAACATCACTCATTATTAGAGAAATGCAAGTCAAAACTACAATGAGATATCACCTCCCATGGGTCAGAATGGCCATCGTCAAAAAGTCTAAAACAATAAATGATGGAAAGGATGTGGAGAAAAGGAATGCTCTTGCATTGTTGGTGGGAATGTAAACTGATACAGCCACCATGGAAGATGGTATGGAGATTCCTTTAAAAGCTAGGAATAAAACCACCATATGACCCATCAATCCCACTCATAGGCACATACCCTGAGGAAACCAAAATTGAAAAAGACACATGTATTCCATTGTTCATTGCAGCACCATTTACAATAGCTAGAACATGAAAGCAACCTAGATGTCCATCAACAGATGAATGGATAAAGAAGTTATGGTACAGATATACAATGAAATATTACTCAGCAGTAAAAAGGAATGCATTCACGTGAGTTCTGATGAGGTAGATGAATCTAGAATCTATTACACAAGGTGAATTGAGTCAGAAAGAGAAAGATAAATATCGTATTCTAACATATATATACAGAATCTAGAAGAATGGTACTGAAGAACTTATTTACAGGGCAGCACTGGAGAAACAGATATAGAGAATAGACACATGGACATGGGGAAAGGGCAGGAGAGGGCAAGATGTATGGAAAGAATAACATGGAAACTTATATTACCATATGTAAAACAGAACCTGCTATATGGCTCAGGAAACTCAAACAGGAGCTCTGTATCAACCTAGAGGGATGGGATGGGGAGGGAGGAGGGAGGGAGGTTCAAAAGAGAGGGGATATATGTATACCTAAGGCTGATTCATATTGAGGTTTGACAGAAAACAACAAAATTCTGTAAAGCAAATAACCTTCGATAAAAAAAAATTTTTTTTAAAGTGTGATTCAGTGAAATTGTTTCAATGTCAGACAATGGTATCCTGTGGAAAAAAAATTGTATTATTAAGAAATAGCATTGTCCCACTAATTTACTTCATTTTATATTATACAGGACAGTTAGGAAATCAATAAAAACACTACTTTCCCAATGTTCAAATAAAACCATAGATTATGACTCAGAATGAAGGAATTAAAAACTCAAGACAAAACTCCCAAGCTCCTGATTTCATATCTTTTCCTGCCAATTATTGCTTTACAAGTTTAGTAGGTTCACATTCTTCCAGGATCCTAAGTTTCTGAACCTCATCAACTTTCCACATCCATAAATGAAAAACAGAAATAAAGAAACAAATAATTAATGCATACCTACTAGACTCTTGCTAGCCTCACACCAAATCTCCAAGCAGCAGATCAACAAATGTTATTTATATTCAGTTCAGTTGCAGTCCAAGGGACTCTCAGAGTCTTCTCCAGCACCACACTTCAAAAGCATCAATTCTTCGGCACTCATTATTTTCTGTAATTCATTTTGGCTAATAGCATTTTAGCCAAACTGAATTGAATAGCATTTTAATCATCATTTGCTCAGTTCAGTTCAGTCACTCAATCATGTCCAACTCTTTGCAACCCCATGAATTGCAGCATGCCAGGCCTTCCTGTCCATCACCAACTCCCGGAGTTCATTCAAACTCATGTCAATCAAGTCGGTGATGCCATCCAGCCATCTTATCCTCTGTTGTCCCCTTCTCCTCCTGCCCACAATCCCTCCCAGCGTCAGGGTCTTTTCCGATGAGTCAACTCTTCACACAAGGTGGCCAAAGTATTGGAGTTTCAGCTTAACATCAGTCCTTCCAAAGAACACCCAAGACTAATCTCCTTTAGAATGGACTGATTAGATCTCTTTGCAGTCCAAGGGACTCAAGAGTCTTCTCCAACACAACAGTTCAAAAGCATCAGTTCTTCGGTACTCAGCTTTCTTCACAGTCCAACTCTAACACCCATACATGACCACAGGAAAAACCATAGCCTTGACTAGACGGACCAAATTAATGTCTCTGCTTTTGAATATGCTATCTAGGTTGGTCATAACTTTCCTTCCAAGGAGTAAGCGTCTTTTAATTTCATGGTTGCAATCACCATCTGCAGTGATTATGAAGCTCAGAAAAATAAAGTCTGACACTGTTTCCCCATAATTTCCCATGAAGTGATGGGGCCAGATGCCATGATCTTTGTTTTCTGAATGTTGAGCTTTAAGCCAACAGTTTCACTCTCCTCCTTCACTTTCATCAAAGTCTTTTGAGTTCTTCTTCACTTTCTGCCATAAGGGTGGTGTCATCTGCATATCTGAGGTTATTGATATTTCTCCTGGCAATCTTGATTCCAGTTTGTGCTTCATCAGCCAGCGTTTCTCATGCTGTACTCCGCATATAAGTTAAATAAGTGAGGTGACAATATACAGCCTTGAGGTACTCCTTTTCCTATTTGGAACCAGTCTGTTGTTCCATGTCCAGTTTTAACTGTTGCTTCCTGACCTGCATACAGGTTTCTCAAGAGGCAGGTCAGGTGGTCTGGTATTCCAGTCTCTTGAAGAATTTTCCACAGATTATTGTGATCCACACAACCAAAGGCTTTGCATAGCCAATAAAGCAGATGTTTTTCTGGAACTCTCTTCCTTTTCCCATGATCCAGTGGATGTTGGCAATTTGATCTCTGGTTCCTCTGCCTTTTCTAAAACCAGCTTGAACATCTGGAAGTTCATGGTTCATGTATTGTTGAAGTCTGGCTTGGGGAATTTTGAGCATTACTTTACTAGCATGTGAGATGAGTGCAATTGTGCAGTCGTTTGAGCATTCTTTGCCACTGCCTTTCTTTAGGATTGGAATGAAAACTGACATTTTCCAGTCTTGTGGCCACTGCTGAGTTTTCCAAATTTGCTGACATATTGAGTGCAGCACTTTCACAGCATCATCTTTCAGGATCTAAAATAGCTCTACTGGAATTCCATCACCTCCACTAGCTTTGTTCATAGTGATGCTTCTAAGGCCCAGTTGACTTCACATTCCAGGATGTCTGGCTCTAGGTGAGTGACCACACCATCATGATTATCTTGGTCATGAAGATCTTTTTTGTACAGTTCTTCTGTGTATTCTTGCCACCTCTTCTTAATGTCTTCTGCTTCTGTTAGGTCCATACAGTGTCTATTCTTATCGAGCCCATCTTTTCATGAAATGTTCNAAACTTAAAAGCTTTTGCAAAGCAAACTATAAGCAAGGTGAAAAGACAACCTTCAGAATGGGAGAAAATAATAATAGCAAATGAAACAACAGACAAAGGATTAATTTCCAAAATATACAAGCAGCACATTCACCTCAATACCAGAAAACAAAAAACCCAATCAAAAGTGGGAAAAAACCTAAACAGACATTTCTCCAAAGAAGACATACAGATGGTTAACAAACACATGAGAAGATGCTCAACATCACTCATTATTAGAGAAATGCAAGTCAAAACTACAATGAGATATCACCTCCCATGGGTCAGAATGGCCATCGTCAAAAAGTCTAAAACAATAAATGATGGAAAGGATGTGGAGAAAAGGAAATGCTCTTGCATTGTTGGTGGGAATGTAAACTGATACAGCCACCATGGAAGATGGTATGGAGATTCCTTTAAAAGCTAGGAATAAAACCACCATATGACCCATCAATCCCACTCATAGGCACATACCCTGAGGAAACCAAAATTGAAAAAGACACATGTATTCCATTGTTCATTGCAGCACCATTTACAATAGCTAGAACATGAAAGCAACCTAGATGTCCATCAACAGATGAATGGATAAAGAAGTTATGGTACAGATATACAATGAAATATTACTCAGCAGTAAAAAGGAATGCATTCACGTGAGTTCTGATGAGGTAGATGAATCTAGAATCTATTACACAAGGTGAATTGAGTCAGAAAGAGAAAGATAAATATCGTATTCTAACATATATATACAGAATCTAGAAGAATGGTACTGAAGAACTTATTTACAGGGCAGCACTGGAGAAACAGATATAGAGAATAGACACATGGACATGGGGAAAGGGCAGGAGAGGGCAAGATGTATGGAAAGAATAACATGGAAACTTATATTACCATATGTAAAACAGAACCTGCTATATGGCTCAGGAAACTCAAACAGGAGCTCTGTATCAACCTAGAGGGATGGGATGGGGAGGGAGGAGGGAGGGAGGTTCAAAAGAGAGGGGATATATGTATACCTAAGGCTGATTCATATTGAGGTTTGACAGAAAACAACAAAATTCTGTAAAGCAAATAACCTTCGATAAAAAAAAATTTTTTTTAAAGTGTGATTCAGTGAAATTGTTTCAATGTCAGACAATGGTATCCTGTGGAAAAAAAATTGTATTATTAAGAAATAGCATTGTCCCACTAATTTACTTCATTTTATATTATACAGGACAGTTAGGAAATCAATAAAAACACTACTTTCCCAATGTTCAAATAAAACCATAGATTATGACTCAGAATGAAGGAATTAAAAACTCAAGACAAAACTCCCAAGCTCCTGATTTCATATCTTTTCCTGCCAATTATTGCTTTACAAGTTTAGTAGTGTTCACATTCTTCCAGGATCCTAAGTTTCTGAACCTCATCAACTTTCCACATCCATAAATGAAAAACAGAAATAAAGAAACAAATAATTAATGCATACCTACTAGACTCTTGCTAGCCTCACACCAAATCTCCAAGCAGCAGATCAACAAATGTTATTTATATTCAGTTCAGTTGCAGTCCAAGGGACTCTCAGAGTCTTCTCCAGCACCACACTTCAAAAGCATCAATTCTTCGGCACTCATTATTTTCTGTAATTCATTTTGGCTAATAGCATTTTAGCCAAACTGAATTGAATAGCATTTTAATCATCATTTGCTCAGTTCAGTTCAGTCACTCAATCATGTCCAACTCTTTGCAACCCCATGAATTGCAGCATGCCAGGCCTTCCTGTCCATCACCAACTCCCGGAGTTCATTCAAACTCATGTCAATCAAGTCGGTGATGCCATCCAGCCATCTTATCCTCTGTTGTCCCCTTCTCCTCCTGCCCACAATCCCTCCCAGCGTCAGGGTCTTTTCCGATGAGTCAACTCTTCACACAAGGTGGCCAAAGTATTGGAGTTTCAGCTTAACATCAGTCCTTCCAAAGAACACCCAAGACTAATCTCCTTTAGAATGGACTGATTAGATCTCTTTGCAGTCCAAGGGACTCAAGAGTCTTCTCCAACACAACAGTTCAAAAGCATCAGTTCTTCGGTACTCAGCTTTCTTCACAGTCCAACTCTAACACCCATACATGACCACAGGAAAAACCATAGCCTTGACTAGACGGACCAAATTAATGTCTCTGCTTTTGAATATGCTATCTAGGTTGGTCATAACTTTCCTTCCAAGGAGTAAGCGTCTTTTAATTTCATGGTTGCAATCACCATCTGCAGTGATTATGAAGCTCAGAAAAATAAAGTCTGACACTGTTTCCCCATAATTTCCCATGAAGTGATGGGGCCAGATGCCATGATCTTTGTTTTCTGAATGTTGAGCTTTAAGCCAACAGTTTCACTCTCCTCCTTCACT
Organism: Aepyceros melampus; assembly: GCA_006408695.1. Classification (NCBI taxonomy): domain Eukaryota; kingdom Metazoa; phylum Chordata; class Mammalia; order Artiodactyla; family Bovidae; genus Aepyceros; species Aepyceros melampus. The sequence goes on from SJXQ01007285.1 coordinate 228,038, forward strand.
TTCATCAAGAGTCTTTTGAGTTCTTCTTCACTTTCTGCCATAAGGGTGGTGTCATCTGCATATCTGAGGTTATTGATATTTCTCCTGGCAATCTTGATTCCAGTTTGTGCTTCATCAGCCAGCGTTTCTCATGCTGTACTCCGCATATAAGTTAAATAAGTGAGGTGACAATATACAGCCTTGAGGTACTCCTTTTCCTATTGGAACCAGTCTGTTGTTCCATGTCCAGTTTTAACTGTTGCTTCCTGACCTGCATACAGGTTTCTCAAGAGGCAGGTCAGGTGGTCTGGTATTCCAGTCTCTTGAAGAATTTTCCACAGATTATTGTGATCCACACAACCAAAGGCTTTGCATAGCCAATAAAGCAGATGTTTTTCTGGAACTCTCTTCCTTTTCCCATGATCCAGTGGATGTTGGCAATTTGATCTCTGGTTCCTCTGCCTTTTCTAAAACCAGCTTGAACATCTGGAAGTTCATGGTTCATGTATTGTTGAAGTCTGGCTTGGGGAATTTTGAGCATTACTTTACTAGCATGTGAGATGAGTGCAATTGTGCAGTCGTTTGAGCATTCTTTGCCACTGCCTTTCTTTAGGATTGGAATGAAAACTGACATTTTCCAGTCTTGTGGCCACTGCTGAGTTTTCCAAATTTGCTGACATATTGAGTGCAGCACTTTCACAGCATCATCTTTCAGGATCTAAAATAGCTCTACTGGAATTCCATCACCTCCACTAGCTTTGTTCATAGTGATGCTTCTAAGGCCCAGTTGACTTCACATTCCAGGATGTCTGGCTCTAGGTGAGTGACCACACCATCATGATTATCTTGGTCATGAAGATCTTTTTTGTACAGTTCTTCTGTGTATTCTTGCCACCTCTTCTTAATGTCTTCTGCTTCTGTTAGGTCCATACAGTGTCTATTCTTATCGAGCCCATCTTTTCATGAAATGTTCCCTTGGTATTTCTAATTTTCTTGAAGAGATCTCTAGTCTTTCCCATTCTGTTGTTTTCCTCTATTTCTTTGCATTGATTGCTGAAGAAGGCTTTCTTATCTTTTCTTGCTATTCTTTGGAACTCTGCATTCAGATGCTTATATCTTTCCTTTTCTCCTTTACTTTTCGCTTCTCTTCTTTTCACAGCTATTTGTAAGGCCTTCCCAGACAGCCATTTTGCTTTTTTGTATTTCTTTTCCATGGGGATGGTCTTGATCCCTGTCTTCTGTACATGTCATGAACCTCGTTCCATAGTTCATCAGGCACTCTATCTATCAGATCTAGACCTTTAAATCTATTTCTCACCTCCACTGTATAATCATAGGGATTTGATTTAGGTCATACCTGAATGGTCTAGTGGTTTTCCCTACTTTCTTCAATTTAAGTCTGAATTTGGCAATAAGGAATTCATGGTCTGAGCCACAGTCAGCTCTCGGTCTTTTTTTGCTGACTGTATAGAGCTTCTCCATCTTTGGCTGCGAAGAATATAATCAATCCGATTTTGGTGTTGACCATCTGGTAATGTCCACCTGTAGAGTCTTCTCTTGTGTTGTTGGAAGAGGGTGTTTGCTATGACTACTGTGTTCTCTTGGCAAAACTCTATTAGCCTTTGCCCTGCTTCATTCCGCATTCCAAGGCCAAATTTGCCTGTTACTCCAGGTGTTTCTTGACTTCCTACTTTTGCATTCCAGTCCCCTATAATGAAAAGGACATCTTTTTTGGGTGTTAGTTCTAAAAGGTCTTGTAGGTCTTCACAGAACTGTTCAACTTCAGCTTCTTCAGCATTACTGGTTGGAGCATAGACTTGGATTATTGTGATATTGAATGGTTTGCCTTGGAAATGAACATTGATCATTTTTGAGATTGCATCCAAGTACTGCATTTTGGACTCTTTTGTTGACCATGAGGGCTACTCCATTTCTTCTAAGGGATTCCTGCCCACAGCAGTATATATAATGGTCATCTGAGTTAAATTCACCTATTCCAGTCCATTTTAGTTTGCTGATTCATAGAATGTAGACATTCACTCTTGCCATCTCCTGTTTGACCACTTCTAATTTTCCTTGTTTCATGGACCTAACATTCCAAGTTCCATTTGCTAAGTATTCCTAAATACACATCCCAGAACCAGAAGAGAGGCAGTCTAAGATTAATCACTGATTATGCATAAGCCACAAAGTAAATATTCCATGAGTGGATAGGAAATTTTCACTAAAAGTGTAAGATCTATGTTACCTCATATAATAATGATGCAAATGTTTACATTAAAATAATCCTTGTTTTTTCCCAAATTTATATTAGATGCCTCAGCATCTCCTCCTTTATAAACTATACTACATGATGACTATAAATACTGCTTGTCTACTTGCTCACATTTTATCTACAATCTTGATTCTAGATTGTAAGTATCTAGATATTTAGATATCAAGATGCAGAGACTATTTCCAGTGCCAAGTATTACACCAGCCACATACTAAGAACATTATAGATATTTATTGACCGAATAAATCAACTCTAGAAAAATGCTTCATAGCTTGGATTTCATTGAATGTTGTACTATTTAAATATTACTTTACAGAACAAACTGGAATCAGGATTGCCAGGAGAAATGTTAACAACCTCAGATATGCAGATAATACCGCTCTAATAGCATAAAGTGACAGAGAAGGCAATGGCACCCCTCTCCAGTACTCTTGCCTGGAAAATCCCATGGATGAAGGAGCCTGGTGGGCTGCCATCTATGGGGTCACACAGAGAAGGACACGACTGAAGTGACTTAGCAGCAGCAGCAGCATAAAGTGAAGAGGAACCTAGAGAGCCCCTTGATAAGGGTGAAAGAGGAGATGGCTTGCAACTCAACATTAAGAAAAACTTCATGGCAAAGGACTTCCCTGGTGGCTCAGATGGTAAAGCATCTGTCTACAATGTGGGAGACCCAGGTTTGATCCCTGGGTCGGGATGATCCCCTGGAGAAGGAAATGGCAATCCACTCCAGTATTATTGCCTGGAAAATCCTATGGACAGAGGGGGCTGGTAGGCTACAGTCCATGGGGTTGCAAAAAGTGGGACACGACTGAGTGACTTCACTTCACTTTATGGCAAATAGAAGGGAGAAAATGAAAACAGAGACAGATTTTCTTTTCTTAGACTCCAAAATCACTGTAGACAGTAACTGCAGGCATGAAATTAAAAGATGCTTGCTCCTTGCCAGAAAAGCTATGACAAACCTAAATAGCACATTAAAAAGCAGAGACATCACTTTGCTAACAAAGGTGATATAATCAAAGCTAAGGCTTTTCCAGTAGTCATGTGAGAGTTGGACTATAAAGAAGGCTGAGTGCTGAAGAATGGGTGCTTTTGAACTGTGTGTGTGTCAGTGGTACGTGAACCATGAACTTCCAGATATTCAAGCTGGATTTAGAAAAGGCAAGGGAACCAGAGATCAAACTGCCAACATCCACTGGATTATCGAAAAAACAACAGAGTTCCAGAAAAACATCTACTTCTCCTTTATTGACTATGCCAAAGCCTTTGACTGTGTGGATCACAACAAACTGTGGGAAATTCTTCAAGAGACTGGAATACCAGATTACCTGACCTGCCTCCTGAAAAATCTGTATGAGGTCAAGAAACAACAGTTAGAACTAGACATGGAGCAATAGACTGGTTTCAAACTGGGAAAGGAGTGCATCGAGGCTATATATTGTCACCCTGTTTATTTAACTTATCTGTCAAGTACATTTTGAGACATGCTGGCCTGGATGAAGTACAAGCTGGAATCAAGATTCCTGGGAGAAATATCAATAACCTCAGATATGCAGATGATACCACCCTTGGGGCAGAAAATGAAAAAGAACTAAAGGGCCTCTTGATGAAAGTAAAAGAGGAGAGCAAAAAAATTGGCTTAAAACTCAACATTAAGAAAACTAAGATCATGGCATCTGGTCCCATCACTTCATAGCAAATAGATGGGGAAACAGTGACAGACTATTTTGGGGGGCTCCAAAATCACTGCAGATAGTGACTGCAGCCATGAAATTAAAAGACACTTACTCCTTGGAAGAAAAGTTATGACCAACCTAGATAGCATATTGAAAAGCAGAGATATTACTTTGCCAACAAAAGTCCATCTAGTCAAAGCTATGGTTTTTTCAGTAGTCGTGTACAGATGTGAAAGATAGTTGAGCACTAAAGAATTGATGCTTTTGAACTGTGGTGTTGGAGAAGACTCTCAAGAGTCCCTTGGACTGCAAGGAGATCAAACCAGTCTATCCTAAAGGAAATTAGTACTGAATATCATTGGAAGGACTGATGCTAAAGCTGAAATTCCAATACTTTGGCCACCTCATGCGAAAAACTGACTCATTTGAAAAGACCTTGATGCTGGGAAAGATTGAAAGCAAGAGGAGAAAGGGACGACAGAGGATGAGATCATTGGATGGCATCACCGACTCAATGGACATGAGTTTGAGTAAACTCCAGGAACTGGTGATGGACAGGGAGACCTGGCGTGCTGCAGTCCGTGGGGTTGCAAAGAGTCAGACATGACTGAGCGACTGAGTTGAACTGAACTGAAGAAGACTCTTGAGAGTCCCTTGGACTACAGGGAGATCAAGCCAGTCAATCCTAAGAAAATCAACCCTGAATATTCATTGGAAGGGCTGGTGCTAAAGCTGAATCTCCAATACTTCGGCAACTGATTCAAAAAACCAACTCATTTGAAAAGACCCTGATGCTGGAAAAGATTGAGGGCAGGAGGAAAAGGTGGTGGCAGAGGATGAGATGTCTTGATAGACATGAATTTGAGCAAATTCCAGGAGACAGTGGAGAACAGAGGAGTTTGGCATGTTGCAGTCCATGGGGTTGCCAAGAGTTGGATACTTAACAACTGAACAACAGCAACAACAAGAGAAGAGTCTCAATTAGTCCGTGATATGCTTTTCTTGTATTTACCCAAAGCAGCAGTGAGTTTTTTTCACCTCTAGTATTTAGGGTTACTCTTTAAAACTCACAGAATTTTTAAAATATAGCCTGCTATTAGAAATCTCATAAATAACAGTTGTAAAATTCTGAGAGAGAAAAACAGGAAAAGGAGAGAATGGTAATCATAAAACAAAAGTTCTCTGCATTGTTTTCTTGAAAAGACAAATTGTTTTTCTAGGCCTTCATATCCAAAAGTGAAAAAAAGTGAAAGTGAAGTCACTCGGTTCTGTCCAACTCTTTTGCAACCACATGGACTGTAGGCTACCACACTCCTCCGTCCATGGGATTTTCCAGGCAAAAGTACTGGAGTGGGTTGCCATTTCCTTCACCATCACACCAAACTTACCTCCAATTACAAAATGACTCCCTTCATACAGTCAGTCCCTGGCACTGAGCCAAAATGCAAAGTCCTGTGCAATCCTGGGGTCTTGAACCTACTAGTTTCTGCCTGGATGCTTTTCTCCCAGCTCTTCTTCATCCTTCATGTCTCAGTTTACATGTGTCTTCTTAAAAAGGCCCTTCTTCTCAATGAGTCCAAATTGATTTTTTTTTTCCATGAAACTGAAAAAGTGAAAGTGAAGTTTGCACAGTTGTATCCAACTTTTCGCGACCATGAGGACTATACAGTCCATGGATTTCTCCAGGCCAGAATACTGGAGTGGGTAGCCTATCCCTTTTCCAGGGGCTCTTCCCGATCCAGGAATCGAGTCAGGGTCTCCTGCATCGCAGGCCGATTCTTTACCAACTGAGTTATCGGGAAAGCCCTTCTCTTTGCATAGCACATGGTATTATTTGGGATTCAGTTCAGTTCAATTGCTCAGTCATGTCTGACTCTTTGCAACCCCATAGACCACAGCACACCAAGCCTCCCTGTCCATCAGCAACTCCTGGAGTTTACTCAAACTCACATCCATTGAGTCAGTGATACCATCCAACCATCTCATCCCCTGTCATCCCCTTCTCCTCCTGCCTTCAATCTTTCCCAGCATCAGGGTCTTTTCAAATGAGTCAGTTCTTCGCATCAGATGGGATTTGTATTTGGGATTAAAGTTCTAATGTGTATTTTTGTTTACTATCTGTTCCTCACCCACACCTATCCTACCTTCCATGATGATGACAGGGGCCACATTTGCCTCATTCATCTGTGGATCTCCAGCAACCAGTGAAAGACCCAGGACACCATCAGTACTCAAACAGGCTGGAATCAAATAAAGAATGATAACTAAACTTAGTATTATTTGTGTTACACTTATTTCTCTGGATTCTAAGCATTTTTTATCTCAGTGTTTCATATTCTATATGCCCTTGCGAGATTATTCTTCCATATTTGTAGAATATAAACTAATGCCCATAATGATATATTGCGAGACAAAATATCCTGAAAACTTTTTAAGATGAAATGAAAACAATGTTTCATGTTAAAGTTAGTATGCAATAATGTGCTCTAAACTATAAAAACTGAACATTCACATCCATACCACTGTTGCAACTTAAGACACTCTCAGTGTTAGGCTTTGAAAAGGTTTGGTTCCTATTATCTGCGGAGAAGAAAATGGCAACCCACTCCAGTATTCTTGCCTGGGAAATCCCATGGACAGAGGAGCCTGGTGGGCTACAGTCCATGGGGTGGCAAAAGAGTCAGACACGACTTAGTGACTAAACAACAACAATCGGTGGCTCTATAACAAGCCACTCCAAAGCCTAGCAGCCTAAGACAACAACACTTATTTTGCTCACAAATCTGCAATCCGAGCAGGGTTAGACTGGGACAGCTTGTCTGTGCTCCACTCATTGTGAGCTGAGTGACTTAAAGGCTGTGTCTAGAATCACCTTAGTACTGTGCATCCACTCCTTTGCCACCTTGTCTGCTTCAGGCTGGAGGAATGGAGTTCCTTAATCATCTCTCTCCACAAGACCTCTCCAGGATGATATCTTTAATGCAGATGATCATCTTACTTACACTTTGGTTCAGGAATACCCAGGTATGTATTCCAAGAGACAGAGCCATGTGGAAGGAGGACCAGCAACATAGTTTTTAAGGTCCAGTACAAATAGAAAATGCAGGGCCCCTTGTTAAAAAATCACTAAGAATTTCAAGACACCACAGCAAAGCATTAAACCCAGTAACTGTATAGGTCACACACCCATGATGCTAGCTGTGACGAAGCCATATTGTATTTCACAATCTAGCATCACTTCTGCTTCATTCTGTTCACAAGGCAGTCACAACGTCCCCACCAGTTTCAAGAGGAAGAGAAATAACTCCACATCTTGTTGGGAGTGACCATGATCTGAAAGAACATGTTCAGTTCAGTTCAGTCGCGCAGTCGTGTCTGACTCTTTGCGACCCCATGAATCGCAGCACGCCAGGCCTCCCTGT